>JAUMHM010000088.1:1134991-1155319 GCA_032362435.1 Melikaiella ostensackeni | reverse complement strand
GCTATACCGCAAACCGATTATAAAAAATGTTTCGAGGATTGGATCAAGCGCTGGCATAAGTGCGTTTCAGTCGATGGTACTTTGAAGGGGACAATATCGATTATGATGAATAAACTTGTATTTTCGATTTAAAAAAAAAAGTCCTAAAACTTTTTGATCAAGGTGGTATTAACAGTCCAAGTTAACGTTTATTGACGATATTCACACTCTTCCTAGTTTAGCTTAACCTCAAAAATTATACAAAAAAATCGTGTCCAAAGCTTGCCAAGTTCAATTTATATTCTCCTTACAATTGTACAGCGATGTACAAGGAAAGCGTTTTTAACCTGTTTTATTTGGAACTAACGGGGGACAAAACTCAAGGTAGAAATTTCACGACAAACGGAATGAGAGAAGGTCGATTGGATCTGAAATAATTGATGGCGAAAAAGACCGAGTTCGTACAGGGTTGTAACCCTCATGATCCCACTCGTGTCGGCGACAGGTTGTTCGCTATTTACCCGGTCGTTTGTCCTGGGCACCGGTATTTGGTTAATCAGCGAGTTAGCCGTCCGCAGCTGATTTCACTGTCGCGCCTCTCTTTTCCGTTTCCGGTGATTCCTCTGTTGCTGGATTGTCCCGAGGCGACGAGAATCTACACTCTACTGTTGTACAGCGCTTCGGACGTGACAAGCGTCCAATCCTCGCGACTGTTTTGTCTTTCGATGCTTTTCAAAAATTCATTCGGCACGTCCTGTCGCGTCGAATCGCATTTCCTGTCTCTCGTTATTGAATTTTCACGCCTATCGCGGTGAGCAGAGGAATCAAATTTATTTCGTTTATCCAGAGAGAAATTAGCATTTGAGGTATCTGCGGTCTCGTTGTCAAATTTCAAATAACATATTGCTTGTAACGATGTCCCATTTTCCCAGAAAATTCAATACTGAATAGAGGACACTCAGGGGAATTATTTTTCAAATTTTAACTCTTTTTGATAAATAAGGCAGTATTAACGCATTGGAATTGTTACATATACAAACATTCTTTGATGTGTAAATATCTAAGACCGTGATATGGAGAGTAAAGCCTGAGTCAGAGCGTTGTGTGCCTTGGGTTACGAAAAAAATTATTATTTTTATTCATATCTCATTAACACTAAGTTCGTAAAATCTTACGATTATAATCGGTTTTAAATTGATAATTTGATAATCAGTGTGAACTGCAAGTTGACTATAGCTTTATGTGTAAGCATATTAAACCGCGATATGGAGAGTAAATCCTGTGTTAGGGCGTTATTTCCTTGGGTCACAAAAAATGAACATTTTCATTCATATCTCATCAACAATAAATTCGAAAAATCTTTCAATTGTAGTCGGTGTTAAATTTTTAAAATGATATTCCGTGTTAACTGATAGTTTATTACAGCTTTATGTGTTAGAATCTTAGACCGCGATATGAAGGGTAAAGCCTGTGTCAGAGCGTTAGCGTTGTACGTGCTTGGTATTTGTAGCTTTATGTGTGAGCATCTTAAACTATGATATGATGGGTAAATCCTGTCTCAGGGCGTAAATACCTTGGGTTAAAAAAGAATTATTTTCATTTATTATTTCTTTATTTATATATTATATTTATTTATTCATTCATCTCTCATTAAGACTAAATTCGTAAAATCTTCCCATTGTAGTTGGTGTTAAATTGATAAGATTATATTTAGTTGTACGTACTTGTTGACTCCAGCTTTATGTGTAAGCATCTTAGGCCATGATATGGAGGGTAAAGCCTGTGTCAGAGCGTCAAGTGCCTTGGGTCACAAAAGAATTATTATTTTCATTTATATCTCATTAACACTAAATTCGTAAAATCTTCCCATTGTAGTTGGTGTTAAATTGATAAGATTATATTCAGTTGTACGTGCTTGTTGACTCCAGCTTTATGTGTAAGCATCTTGGGCTATGATATGGAGGGTAAATTCTGTGTCAGAACGTCAAGTGCCTTGGGTCAGAAAAGAATTATTATTTTCATTCATATCTCATTAACACTAAATTCGTAAAATCTCCCAATTGTAGTCAGTGTTAAATTAGTAAAATGATATCTAGTTGTACATGCTATTTGACTGCAGCTTTATGTACAAGCATCTTAGACCATGATATTGAGGTTAAAGCCTGTGTCAGAGTGTTAAGTGCTTGGGGTCACACGAGAATTGATATTTTCATTTATATTTCATTAACACTAAATTCGTGAAATCCTTCAATTGTAGTCGGTATTAAATTGATAAAATGATATTTAATGTTACGTGGTAGTTAACTTCAGTTTTATGTGCAAGCATCTTAGACCGCGATATGGAGGGTAAAGCCTGTGGAAGAGCGTTAAATGCCTTGGGTCACAAAAGAATTATTATTTTCATTTATTATTTATTTATTTGATTCATTTATTTATCAATTTCTCATAAACATTGAATTCGTAAAATTGTCCAATTTCAGTCGATGTTAAATTAATAAAATGATATTCAGTGTTACGTGCTAGTTGACTACAGGTTTATGTGTAAACATCTTAGACCGCGATATGAAGGGTGAAGCCTGGGTCAGTGCATTGTATGCCTTGGATTACTAGATTATACTAAATAGATATTTCTAGATATTACTACATATACTAGATTGCAAAATAGCATGGGATTGCAAAAAAATGATGTAAAAAGTAAACAAAGTACAGAAAAACGATTTATTTCAGATCACTCATAGCCTCATTTATGAAAGAACTATACACAAAAATAGCGATTCTTCACAAATAAACTTTGCACAGTATAAATCTGTAAATTACCTTGATATCTTTGAAATTGCTTGAAATTTCATTGAAATCCAAGAAAATCCTCAGGATTTTGTTGAAATCCCTTGATACCTTTGAAAATATTTTTAAATCCATTAAAATCTCTTAAATTTGTTAAAATCGGTAAAAGTCCTGTGAATCCTATGAAATTCCTTGAAACACCTTGAAGTCCCTTGAAACCTTTAGTTTGGTATTGCTAAGAATCTCTTGAAGTTTCATTTTCTAGAATTTAGGTTTCTAGAAATCTTTTAAAATCTTTGGAGTTCCAACGGAATTCTTTGAAATCCCTCGAAATTTTTTTTATGTCGTAAAAATCTTTGCAATCTTTTGAAATAACTTAAAATCCTTCAAAATTTTCATCATTTCATCATATGTCTTGATATTGTTGAAATCCTTTGAAATAAAATTCAATTCCTTCCATAAAGATCTCTCGAAATTCGTTAAAATCCCTAAAAATCCCTCGAAGTCTTTGGAAATTGTAAAAATCCATTCGAATAAGTAAAAATCATTTGAAAGCCCTTAATTCTAAATTAATTCAAACCTATTCATAAAAGTTCTCTAAAAAATGGTCAAATCTCTAGAAGGCTTTGAAATTTCTTGAAATCTTCAAAATCCTTTTAATCATGTGACATTTCTTGATATACTTCAGAATTCCATGAAATCCTTGAAATCGATAGAAATCCCTTGATATTTTTGAAAATTTATTTTCCAAACTTCTCTAGAAATCTCTTAATATCTTTGGAAATCGTAAAAATCCATTGAAATAGGTATAAATCATTTGAAATTCCTTGAATATAATTTAAATTAAATCTTTTCATTGAACCTCTGAAAAAATCCATTTAAATCCCTGAGAATCTTTGACATCCCTTAAAATCCTTGGAGATTTAATAAATTTCTTCAAATCCTGTGAAATTTGTTGAAATACTTTAGAATCCCATGAAATTTTTGGAATCGCTAGGAATGCCTTGAAATTTCATTTCATAAATTTTCCAAAGTTCTCTAGATGTCTCTTAAAATGTTTGGAGGTCCTACAAAATTCTTTGAAATCCCTTTAAATGATTTTAGTTACTTGAAATTCTTTAGAATCCCTTAAAATCCCCGGAAATGTTTATGTATGTTTAAGATCCTCTAAAATCCCTTCAAATGTTTCTAAATCTTACGGAATTCGATAAAACTCATGGAAATATTTTTTAATCTTTTGAAAACGAATGAAATCTTTTAAGACTAGTTGAAATGTTTGAAAATCCCATAAAATTCTCGTAAAAGCCTTAAAAACCATAGAAATCCCTTAAAATCCGTTGAAATTCTTTGGAGTTCATTAAAATCCCCTTATATGTATAAAAATCTTTCAAATCATTTCAGATCTCGTGAAACTTTTATAAAATTGGACGAAGTTGCTTAAAATCCGTAGAAATTCTCTAGAATTCTCAAAATGCGTTGAAATCCATTGATGTATTTGAAATCTTTTAACTCTTTTGAAATTCTGTAAAATTCCTTGAAATCTGCGTAATCCTGTGAAATCCCTTGAAAAGTTTGAAATCCTACGTTAAGTAAATAAATAAATCATTCCTTTGTAAATTATGTATTTTTTCAGCAATTCTTACAATATTTTAACATCATTTATTTCTATACTGATTTTTTATAATGATTTCCTTAAGTGATTTCTCTAGAATCCCGAAAAAATTATAAGAAATTCATTATAGGAAAATCATTAAGGACCTATACTAAATTTCCTATAATACTTTTTCCTAAGAGCGATTACAAGGGATTGTAAAGGATTGCATGGGATCACATAAGATTGTATGTGATTCCACGAGATTGCGCAAAATTTTATAGATATCACTCGAGATTTTATAAAGATTGCATAGGATTGCATCGAGATTATATGGCAATACAAAGGATTGTAAAGAATTGCATGGGATTGCAAAAGATAGCATGGGTTTACAAGGGATTGCAAATGATTGCATGGCATTGCACGAAATTGCAAAAGATTGCAGATCGTGGCACATGCGTGGAAAAATAACCTCCACTGCGCATGCCGAAAATTACAGAGAAACGGCTGTGTTTTAGAATTCACTGGTGACCACTGGTCAGTGCAGGGTGGGTGTTCATAAACATCTATTATTCAGAATAAGCTTGAGGTTCATTTCGGCAGTAATACAGTTCAGTTCCTTACGAACAGCGAAAGAGTTCTCATCCGTAGCTGTAATAATAAATTGAGTTCGGCATTAATTATCAAATATTATTTATCGACGTGGAAAATCTTTCATTATGTCACAAGACAAATGTATACGGCTTTCCGGTGCCGAGTATCGAAAAAAAAGCGGAAGAAGAGGCAAAATTTGAAAAAGGAAGCAGGGTACCTTATGAATTATTAGATAGCGACGCAGCTTTATCGGTAACAGAAATTGAAATAACAGAAGAAACAGTCACTATTTCAAATTCGAATTTCAATACTACCAGAACGAAGATTCCTTCAGATCGTTCAATGTGGCTACTTGAAATAAACGGTGATATAAGGTTACTCATATTCAAAAAAGGACCAGCATCTATACGCAAAAAAAATAATGCTTGGGGGAGGGGGATTCCCGGAAGATAATAACAGACGTCATGTGAATAAATCATATTATCAGAGGCGTATGGTTAATCGGGAAGTGATTTCAAGATCATGGTTCGTCTACTCGAAAAGCGCAGATGCGGTTTTTTGTTCTTGTTGCAAACTTTTTACAACCATTCAAAATGCTTCAACTTTGGGAGGCTGCAATGATTTGAATAATATCGGTGAAAGACTCAGATTTCACGAAAAAAGCAAATCACATTTAAGTGCATATAAACAGTGGAATGAGTTAGAATTGAGAGTAAGGGTAAAAAAGCAATCGATGCTATTCATCAACACATGTTAGATGATGAAACCTGACATTGGAAAAATGTTTTAGAGCGACATTTAGCAATAATATATTTTTTGGCACAACAGTCTTTGGCATTTAGAGGAACGACGGACAAATTACATGTTTACAATGATGAAAACTTTTTAAAACTAGTTGACCTCATTTCAAAATTTGATATCGATATGTCCAAGCACCTTTTAAGGATTAAAGATGATCTCACGCAACAACATTATCCCGGTAAAGATATTCAAAATGAAATTATACATTTACTGGCGAATAAAATTAAGCAGAACATATTAAGTATTGTGAAAAATTCCAAATATTATAGTATCATTGTTGACTGTACTTCAGACGTCAGTCACGTTGAGTAAATGACTATTATAATACGTTGCACGAATGTTACGAGAAGTCCCTTAGAACTTCGGGAACATTTTCTTGGATATGTACCGGTAACTAGCTCTGCAGGTCAAGCATTTACTGAAGTTGAACTAGATGAACTCGAAAAAAATAGTTTGTTCATTAAAAATTTTAGGGAACAAGAATACAATAATGGGTCGAATATGGAAGGCAAGCATGCTGGAGTTCAACAACGTATTAGAGAAATAAATCCTCGGACTTTTTTTGTTTCATGCAGTTGCCATTCACTCAACTTGGTTGTTAACGACGCAGCAACGTCATCGAGAGAAGCGGTCTCATATTTTGATATTATTCAAAAACTTGACGTGTTTTTTTCAACATCACATTTGAGATGGGATGTTTAGAAAAAGCATATACATTCTTCAACTGTGAGAACCTTGTGTACGACAAGATGGGTAAGTCGAATTGATGCAACTCGTCCAATAAGATATCAAATAGGCGAGATATTGATGCTCTATTGGATACCTCAAGCAATGAATCTTTTGATGCAATGGCAAGACATGAGGCTGAGTGCTTAGCATCGAGTATTTCAGATTTTGAATTTTTGTGCTGTTCAATAACCTGGCATAATATTTTGAATCACACAAATGTTGCTAGTAAATTCCTATAAAGTGATAATATGGATTTGTCAAGCGCTATCAATGAACTAAAAGGAGTTCCAAATTACTTGGAATCGTATAGAAATGACGAGCGATTTGCGAGTGCGATAAGTGATGCTAAGGAGCTTGCAGAAATACTAGGTGTTCATTCTAATTTCGAAACCGCACAAAATATTCGACCACGGCGTCAGAAAAAACAATTTGTCTATAAGTCAGAAGATCAAGCGGCACAGGATCCTAGAATGAGATTCAAAGTAGAGTTTTTTCCCGAACTTTGGACGTGTCAATAACTTCTATAAAAGAGCGATTTGATCAATGACAAGCTCAAAATTCACAGTTTCCTTTTCTGTATGACATAAGTGCGTTGAAATACATGTCGCCAACTGCTCTACAGGATAAATGCAAAAATTTTCAAACTATTTTAACTCACCAAGATTTGGAAGACATTGATGCTACTTACTCTTCCGATTGCCGGGGCTAGTGGCGAACGCAGTTCCTCAAAATTAAAATTTGTTATAACTCACTTCAGGTCTTCGATGAGCGAAAAGCGTTTAGTAGACTTACCAGTGATTTCAATTGACCACAAACTTGGTAAAAATTTGACTACAAAGAACTCGTACGTGAGTTTGCTGTAATTGAAGCGTAAAAAGCCAAAATGTTCGCCGACCATCATGCTGATTTTGGTTGATGCTATGAAGCGAATACTAGTATTATTAATAATGATAAGTGGGAGATTATATTGACTCTCAATAAAAATTGTCTATGGTGATTGTTGTCAGTTTGGCTTTAGGGTCCAGTAAGCTGAAAACGTTATTGAATTGTTTCAGACGTTTCGGCACACACTTATTGGACCCTGAAGCCGAATTTACAACAATCACCATATACAATTATTATTATTATTATTATAGGGCGGCATAATTTAAGTTTGCACGGGGCGGTAAACTTGCTAACGCCGGCCCTGCTGGTGTTAGTCCAGGGAGTGAAGGACTTTTTCACCACAAAAGTTCAGAATGAAAACGAAGTGTACGATTGTGTAGTGTTGATGTGCGGGATGAAGGCCCGTATGTTTGTAGGCAGATTTCTATAAACAGAACAAATTGCGCAATGTTCAAAGTTGGCAAAACCCCATGTTTCTTCCAAACTGCGATCAAGTTATTAGTCTGAGAGAAAAAAAAGTTGAATGCAAAATTATACATATTAGAAAGATCTGCAATTTGATGAGTCGAACGTTGAGATTGGTTGATTATTTTTCTTGCAAAGTAATCAACACGCCCCAAAATGACCTTTTGTATAATCTCCAGTCAGATTTTGGTTATGAATCCCCATTTTTATGCAGTTTGAAAAGGAAACTAAAATCAACGAAAAAATGAAATTTAAAAAAAAAATTGACTAAAGTTCTGGTTCGAAAAATTCAATACTTTGTTCTTTGAATTTTTTGTATCAAATACATAAGCTGTGTTCACAAACCAACGCTATTGGTAATTTTGTGTAATATTTTGCCCTAATTTCTTAATTTTTCCACAAAACGATATGATACGATTTTCATTAACAATACATTTGTTATTGAATATACATTTCTTCTAAAATTAATTGAAAAGCTTTTGTACAATAAAATACTGCTCACAATATATCTTAAAATGACTTCAGTAAATGTGATATTAGTGGAAATGAAAAAATACAATGCGTGAGGTCTTGGCCGTAAATTAACCGCAATTATAAACTGAAAATTTACAAGTTATGTTGTTGACAATCTTATAACAATTAGTATAAGTATCCATTTACACTATCTACAGGTTTGAGCTGTATATGTTAAAAAATATAGCTGCAATAAATGTTTTAAAAAAATTATTTCTCCTCCTAATCAGCAAACAACAAATTTTTGTGTGTTTAAATTCATGTAAAAATGGTAACATTCGAATGAACCTAAGCCCCAGTTTTTAGGATAAGAATTAGCGAAGTTATTCTATTTGTTTATGAGACAAAAACGTACCCCCTTTTCGCTGTCATTCTTGACCAATTCAATTGGGAAGAATCAATTTTTCCAAAAGTGTCCATGATAGAACAACTCTTTGGGATTTAAAATTGTTGACTTTTATTGCTTTACATCCGCTGTCCCACGTGTTATTTCGTTGAGAAATCATCAGTCTTTTAAGAAGAAATATATTTTCTCCCAAACTATTTATTATTTTAATCTGGAAGTTCGCACACCCTTTCAGGACACCAAAAGGCATTTTTGCAGTGACATTTATACATGTATATGCAATTTGGAAAATCTAACTAGATATTGTAGAAAAGGCCATTTTGACCCGTTTTTATAACATTACGAGGAAACTACTTGACCAATCTCAACGTTCGACCCCCCAAATTTCAGATTTTTCTATTATCCATAATTCCTCATTAAACTTTTTTTCCTCTCGGACTAATAGCTCAATTGCAATATTCAAAAGACATGGTTGTGAAAAAAACCTTCATTCTCTGGACTATAAAAACAATAATTGCTGCCTCTTTATTTTTTCTAGACTGTCTTTGACATTTTAGTATATCAATTTTTTTTAGTTTGTCCAAATTTCCTAGACAGGCCAGGACTTTTTGTTGTTCTTTCTCTCACTTAGTATTCAAATACCTTTTAAATATTGCAAGAAGGAGACTTTCAATTTTTATAACATTTTGCTGCCCGTCCAAGAGTCCCAGACTAAGTTCTATACTTTTTGTAGGACAATTTTTTTCCGTATAGACACAAAAATGGTTTAGTCCGCATAAAACTTACAGGAGGTGTTTCTTGTGAAAAGCCAAATTTAACAAAAAATCGGCAAAAAATATAAGAGTGGGTTCATTGTGAAAACTGACTTTTTATATTAAAAAAAAATGTCTCCAGGATAGAAAAAGAAAATTTGAATATCTGAATCAGATCAAATACGATATCATTTTAAAGAAGAAATTTGTATTTTTTGAAAAGTAGACGTTAAAATTAAAATATTCGTAACTTCGTAGAAAATTTTTGTTTGAATTCGAATAAATACGTATCACCTAATTTCCTCCAAAAAAACATATTTCTTAAGAGATTCAGCGACTTGACGTGCAGAAACTGTCTGTTTGGAAATGAATTCGTTATCTAGTTTATTTAATCACTAACATGATATGAGCGCACTATAGCACGTGTGTAACATTGCCTTAAGTGTGAAATTCAACTTGGCTTTTTCCAACATTTTTTTTATGGATTGAAATATTTATTCGTCAAATTTTTATATGTATAAAATTATGTAAATATATCATTTTCAATACAAAACTCTCTTTCTTCTTGAATTTTCAGCTGTTGAAAATTAAAGAAAATTAAAAATTGAATTTTCAATAGTTCAATCATTATGTAAAAAACGATTATAGGATAATCAGCATTAAAATAAATAATGGACGAAAATTGAAGCAACTCATGAAAAAATTAATTTAGGGAATTCGTCTTATTGGCTTGAAACTTTAACAATTTGGTTAAAATATTTTTCCTTTCTTGACTGACAAATCTATAGTTGAAAATTAACCTGTTTTGGTTAAGAATTCAACTATTCTGGTAAAAAATTAAACTGTTTGATAGGAAATTAAGTTTTTTGTTTAAATTCATATTTTTTGATCTAAAATTCAAATGTTTTGTAGAAAACTCGTTTTTTTCTGTCTTGGAAATTCAACAATTCGATCGGAATTTGTCCTCTTTCTTGACTGAAAAGTCCTTTTTTGTTGAAAATTCAACTCCTTTGTTAAAATTTGTCTTTCAGGTTCGAAAATTCATCTCTTCTGGTAATATTCTTGGCTGAAAATTCAACTATTTGGTTAAAAATTTACGTTTTTTGTTAAAAATTCATCCTTTTGGTAGAAGATTAATCCTTTTAGTTTAAAATGCAACTGTTTGATTAAAAATCAATCTGTTTCGGTTGAGGATTCAACTATTTTGTTGAGAATTCGTCTTTGGTGGTTTAATTCAACTGTATTTTATTTTAACTAAAAATCTCTTCTGGTTGAAATATCAACTTATACATTTTACGTTGAGAATTTATCTTTTTTGGTTGAAAATTCAACTATTTTGCTGAAAATTCATACATCTTGTTAAACATTCATCCTTTTGGGTTGAACATTTAACTACTTTAGTAGAAAATTATTCTTTTCTGATCAAGAATGCAACTATTTGGTTCAAAATCAATCTGTTTTGGTTGAGGATTCAACTGTTTTGTTGGAAATTCGCCTTTGGGGTCGGAAATTAAACTATTTGCTTGAGAACGAATATTTTTGTTAGAAATTCATGTCTTTGGATTGAAACGACAACTGTTTTGTAAAAAATTGAACAATTTTGTTGAAATTTTTTTTCATTCTCGGTTGAATATTTCACACCATTGCTCACAACTCGTAGATTTGGTTTGAAAGTTCATCTCTCCTGATAGACAATTCATTTTTTTTTGGTAAAAAATACTATTGTCCAATTGAAAATTAATCTGTTTTGGTTGAGGATTCAATTATTCTGTTGAAAATTCGTCTTTTCAGGTCAAAAATGAAACTCTTTGGTTGAAAATTCGCCTTTTGGGCTCGAAAATTAAACTATTTAGTTGAAAATAAATACTCTTGTTAGAAATTCATATTTTTGGATAGAAATGAGAACTGTTTTGTAAAGAATTAAATAATTTTGTTGAATTTTTTTTTCTCGACTCGAAATTCTTTCTTGGTTAAATATTCCACACAATTGTTGAAAATTCGTATAATTGTTTTCAAAATTCATCCCTTCTGAAAAAATTCATTTTTTGTTTTTGGTACAAAATACTACTGCTTAATTGAAAAATAGTCTGTTTTGATTGAGGGTTCAACTATTTTGTTGAAAATACGTCTTCTTAGGCTGAAAATTCAACCATTTGGTTTTTACTAACATTTTTGTTGGAAATTTATATTTTTGTGTTGGAAATTCAACTGTTTTGTAGAAAATCAAACAATTTGGTTGAAATTTTTTTCTTTCTTGACTCAAAAATATATTTTGGTTAAAAATGCAACTCTTTTGTGGAGAATTCGTCTTTTTGGTTTGAAAATTTCTAACTTTAGGATAATTTGAAGTTAGCTAAAATAGAGTAAAAAGTGCTAAAATTAAAGTTATAAGTTTTACTTTTGTTAGGAAAAATAAAAGAAAAACTCGATTTTTTATCAATTAGATCTAATTGAACAGGTCTCTGTCTTTCTTTTATGTTCATTATTGAGCTATCTATGACTGTGAAAATCAATTTTTTAAAATCTAATTTTAAATTTCATCTCCAATTAATGAACAAATATTTAAAAAAAAAGAATTTAGGAACCCAGCAACTTCATGTTGAACGGACGGAATTATGTAATTTCTTAACATTATAAAGAATGAGTAATGACAGTAATTAGAACATGCCTCAAATGTGTATGCCAGATGGCGTGAATAACATAGTTATAAATTTTTAAGTCTGTAGAGATTAATATTTGCAGAACGAATGTCTAATTTTTTCTTCAATTTTCAAAGTATTTCAAATTTATTTGTTCACTGATCCATGAAAATATTTATGGTACTCTCGAAATTATGAATTATCTTCTAGATAAGAAACAGAAATAATTTTTTCCTACAAACACGTGCGAATTCAAATAGCTCTCTTCGTACATCTATTTCATAATCAAAATTTCGAATTTAATTTTTTTTAAAGAGCTTTAAATCCTGTAAGATAAAAATTTCGTTAAAATAATAACCATACTTTCTTATTAAAATGAAATTTTTTTACAGCATCCGTATTTAAACGTTTGACTATTGTGATAATGTCCGTACAGTGAAGAAATAAAAACAATAATTAAGTGCCTTAAACATTTATCTCGGAACGCTTTCGTTTTTTCGAAATTTATTTTCTGAAAACAAAATTTTTTTTCCAAATAAAGAAAATTCTAACCATTTATCAAATTTAAGTTGGAAAAATTTCCAACTTTTTGTAAAAATGCGTCACAGAAATATCCTCACATTTTTCCTATTGACATTCAGCTTTTTTCTACTATAAGATAAATTAAATACTATGAAGACTAGGGCGTAGCGTATGATGCAAATTTCAGAAAATGAAAGTTTTGGAGTCCTGCTTCTTTCCTTTTTATCTAAAAAGCAGTTGTGTAAATTTGGTCGCGGTAAAAGAAATTTTCTGAGGAATTCTACCAAAATCGCCCGGAAAACCCGAGAAAAACGTGTTTTTCGTGATTTATTTCCAAATTATTGGTTGAATTGAAAAATTGTTTGAAAAAAAATTTAAAAACTTGATAAAATACATCATTTTTGTTATATTCATTTTTTTGTTGAAACGACCCTCCTCGAGAAAAGTACAAAAATGTGTGAAGGAAATCAAAACAATTTTGTTGATATTTTTCAAAATCGGTGGGCATTCTTAATTTTACTCTCTGGTGGACTCCATGAACAATATAAATCATCATTTTCGACTTTTAAAAACTCTGATTGGATAGTTTATAATTATTATCTAAAATTTCACAAGAATAATTCTTGAAAAATCAAATAATAATTTTTTTCAGTAAACAAGTACGAGAAAATACAACCGTTTTTACAAGATGCAGCAACTAAATACAATAAATTGCAAGAAAAATTACAGCAAATTGAAACTTTTGTTTATTATTAAGACGAATTTTGTAAATTTTTGTATTTTGTTGCGAGCTTTGTTGTATAATAATTATTATATACTTCATTGTAGTTGTAATATTGAACTCAAATGTTAAAGAATTTACATTTTTTGCATCAATATATTTCTTCTTTTTTGAACCAGGATGACAAAAACTGTAATGAAGTAATCTTTTTTTTTAGGGATTATAGCATTTTAATATCCTATAGTTTAATCATGTAACATATTTTTTTTTGTAATAGCAATCTCTTACACAATTTAACGTAAAATGATCTCCTTACAGTGCTTTAAATATTTTATCATCCTAGCTCGAAAAAGAACAATTTTTTGCATACAAAAATGGTAAATTCTTGTATATTATTTTGTACACATCAAAAATTCGATAAAATACGACAATATGCAACAATATATAAAAAAGAACAGAATAGTACAAAATTCATCCATATAACAGACAAAAGATCTAAATTCCAATAATTTTTGTAGTAATTTATTGTATTTATTCGTATTTTCTTGTCATAATTGTTGTAGTTCTTTATACTTATTTTCAAAATATTTCCACCAGGGATTGAAAAAAAAATTAAACGTAATTTTTTTCAAATTAATTTTTGTGAAATTTTGTATAAAAGAGAAAAATTAGCCGATTAGTGTTTATATAGGTCAAAAATGGTGATTTATATTCTTTATGGAGTCTAATGGTATGTAAAATTAAAAATATATATTGATTTTTAAGAATACTAGAAATGAATTTGTTCAACTTTTTCCACCTGTTATATCGATTTTTCTCGAGAAGGGTTATTTCAGTGGAAAAAATTATCACGACAAAAAATAACTATTTTATCGAGATCTACAACACTAATGCAAACAATTTTCAAATTCACCCAATAATTTTGAAGAAAATCAAGAGAAACGTGTTTTCTTCGGGTTATCCGGTCAATTTCGGCAGAATTCCTCAGAATTTTTTTTTATCGGGACAAAATTTGATGATATTATATGATTAAATTATTTTATAATATAATTTAATTGATAATTTAATTATTAATTGATATGAAAAATAATGAAATGATGATGGATAATTATTAAGCAACAATAATTAATAATTTAATAATTTAATTCAATTCATTCAATTTCATAATATTATTTAATTTTATATTATTATGCTGTCCAATTCTATTTCAATTCATACAAGATTTCAAAAAAAGTAGGACATATCAGAATGATTTCTTATTTGGATATATCATTCTAGAGTGAGAATAAAGGGATATATTGATAAATTCTGAATAAATAAAAATATATATATATATTTTTATATTGCTCATATAAAAAAAGTATCCTAACAGTTTTTAGACGGCTTGACAATTTTTGAAGCCAGTAATTTTTTCTTTTTAAATATAATTTTATGTTTCTTCCTTTAAACGATGCAAGATATCACAAAAGAGCAACTGGTATTTTTTGCAGAACTTTCCTCGATGTGTGAACTTTTATCTGATCATTTTTTTGTACCTTCTTCTGTTCTTTACAGAACCATTACATGTTTCCTTAATGATAATCCTTATATACACTACTTTACCACCTATTTCTTACATATCGTCTTAAACACGATTCTCAATCCTAGATGCTCGCAACCTTGCCCTGGGCTTCCGTTTCCTCTTATCACTACCAATCTAAAAATTATAGCTCTATTCCGCAACACTTCTTCATTACTCTCCTCCTTCAGGAACCATTTTTTGGATTTTCCCGACCCCGTGCAACCAGCTCTCTCTCTCTCCTTCCCTCTCTGTCTCTCTCTTAACTCTTCCAGCTTCTTCATCCATTCTTCATCCTGACCATTCCCGTTCAAAATCCGTTCAAAAAACATTCTTGCTTCTAAATATTTTCTGAAATAACTTTGACTGTTGTAAACGAACTACAACTCATTTTACACCACTTTGGAAACAGCAAGACAGGCGTGGACTCGCCATTCTGCTCCAATTTAATTAAGACAAACGAGGGTAGATACCGCTGGCGTCATAACTGTCGCTACTTTTGTGAATAAATATGCGACATTATGAAGCGAGAGATTACCGAGCCAAGTTTAAAAAACACAGTAGGAGAAATGTTCAATATGAATATAAAATGAGAAGATTACGACTGTCACTCAATTAATATTTTATTTAGGAAACTATAACATAACATATAATATGTATGTATTGTATGTATGTATGGTATGTATGTATTGTATGTATGTATTGTATGTATGTATTGTATGTATGTATTGTATGTATGTATTGTATGTATGTATTGTATTTATGTCTTGTATGTATTATATGTATGTATTGTATTTACGTGTGCTATGTACATATCCTTCTGTTATGATCTCAATAAAGATTTATTACATTTTTCAAACGCTTCATTATTTGCGGGTTTTGGTATTCCTCTTAGTCCCTTTCCTCTTCGTTCTCTGCCTGTTTGGCATGGGAAACCCTGTCAGTAGCAGTGCTACAGCCAACATAGCCGCCAAAGATATGAGAGGGAAGATCAAGCCCAACCGCCATAATTGTGTTGAGGATGTTGCTGTTGTGGATAACGAGTATCAGTATGATTTTCGATAATTTTTAGTGAAACAAATTCTCCTCTCCAGCCTGTAATACATTGAGAACAGGTAAACTGTATTCACTGGCATATGCAGACGATGTAGCAATAGTAGCGGATGATGAAAGAGGAATAAGTCTGATAATAAAAGCGTTCGAAGAGTATGTGAGAAAAGAAGATTCAAGGGTGAATGTAAGACTAAGATAATGTGTTTGAAAAATGAAAAGATTAAAGTAGCGTACGAATTGAAGATAAATAGTGAGATTGTAATGTGCGAGTAAAGTAATGGGGCAAATTTGGGGCATAGGAAAAAGAAGGTCGAGGATCGACTGGGGGATAAGAGTGTGGATGTTTGACATGCTAGTGTGGTGGGAGTGAGTTGAAGCTGCCCAGGTTATATGCTGAGGGAAGAAATGGGACGAGAGAAAGTGGTAGTGAGACAACTGAACAGATACCAAAATTTTGAAAAAAACTAAGAAGGAGGGAGAGAAGGAAGATTGCACAAGCAGGAGCCTGGTAGATCATGGACGAAAAGAGGAGGGGTAACGTGGGACTTTTGAAAAGCGAGGAAGACAGATATGAAAGGAGGTTTAAATGTGGTATGCAAGTGAGGGATACAGAATAGCAGGGAATAAAGGAAGAGATGAGGGCAGGGCAAGAAGAGGGTAGATGGGAAAAAATCTTGGGGTCAATGTACAACAGCTGATATAGGATTGTTAGGAGTGATGGGGCCGGAATACCATGAAAAGATTAAAAAGGAGAGCAAATGGAGTGGAGTGTTGAGATTCAGAATAGGAAAGGAGGTAAGAGCATGAGAGTATTGGATGAATAAAGAGGAGAATCTGTGTGGAGTATGTACATATGAGCAGGAATGATGATTGCATGTTTTATAGAGGTGTGTACAGGTGAAAAAGTTGAAGGGGAGAGTATGGAAGAGAGAATAAATTGGATTTTGAATGGAAATGGTCAGGGTGAGGAATGAATGAAGAATTGGAAGAGTTGAAGAAGAAAAATAACGAAGTAGTGTTGCGGAGTAGTGTTGTGAAGTAGAGCTACAATTTGGAGATTGGTAGTGGTAAGAAGAAACGGAAGCCCAGGGCAAGGTCACAAGCGCCAATAAATAAGAATAGTGGTTAGGTCGATATGTAAGAAAAAATTGATAAAGTAGTGCATGAGGATTGTCGATGAGAAAACATACGATGCTCCTGTGAAGAGTCTCAAACCCGTAAAAGGGGGAGAGTATGAGCAAAATAAAGGAGAGACAGTGGAAAAAATGCTAATCTGACTTTAAAATAAAATATATACGATTTTGAATATGAATGAAATTTTATTGGAGAAAATATCACATATATCACATAAATTATTTCACGATTTCCATATTATTTCACTGAATTTAGTGCCAACCTGCCTTTCTGCGATAAGAAGGTTGGCTGAGAAATTGCTTTGGATACCTGGTGTCAAAATGATTGTCGATTATTTTTGGTGAAAGTCCCCCTTTCCAGGCTGTAAAATGATTGTCGATTATTTTTGGTGAAAGTCCCCCTTTCCAGCCTGTAAAATCAGGTGAGTTTTGAGGATGTTGCTGTTGTGAAGAATGGTTGTCAGCATGATTCTCGATAATTTTTGGTGAACCATAACGTAAAGTCTGAGTCGTCTCTACTCTTGGAGGATAAAAATTATCAAACTCTTCTCGATGAATAGCATCATTTCCAATAACTTCATTATCCGTCTGAGAACTTGATTCTGCAGGAAGAGAATACAAGTTATGAAATTATTAATTGTTTGTTGAAATATCATTTTGGTCTACCAAAATATTAGGACTATGAATTAAATGGTTGTTATTGCATTCATATTCCACTCCGCTGTTTTCAAATTCTAAAAACGTAGCATACGAAAAATTTACTATCATTTTTCAACGAACAATTGGAACAAATTTATGAACAGTATTATAGCACTCTTGTATGCTCCTCTATGGGACGCTTGGATTTGGTTACCCCTTCGTTTGGGAATTATTTTTCACTGCCCTAGTGATAGCAGTGTTCGGACTCGGCCGCAGTAAAGAAGCCTACGAGTAGATCTCCTGCGGTTGAGAACGACCTGGATACCGGAGCATAAAGCTTTATTGAGGAAAGTAGTTCTCGGTTAGTAAGGTGTATAGCACCTGCGTTACCTCAACCAAGAAGAGACTGTCGAGTGGATCTCGGCCTCCAGATAGCTCTCAAGTTCGGGTATGGAAAATACCGTGTACAGAGCTGTATGGTACCAGGGTATCGTGTGTTCAACAATATCTCATGAATGAGGCGAATGCTAACGCGAATTATGGGTTCGAAAAGGCCCTTGAGAGGTGAAAGTATTGTGGTGTTGTCAGGAAGAGGTAACAATGCCAGCAACTTTTTTGCAAGATGAAGTAGCTTCTCAATCAGGGACTTCTAAACGACCTCGATCTGATGGCAGCACGCTCAAACAGGACAGGAAAGCTAAGAGGGGCAGCATTATTGACCCACGTGACTCATGTAGTCTCGCCCTTCAAAGCCACCTGAGATTGACGATTGTTTTCCACAAGAGAAACTTAGAACAAGCAAGAGCTCTTGAGGCAGCGCTCGAGATTAGGATCGCTGGGATAAAACCTGGTGACATCCCGAGGTTTGATGACTGCCGCTTCAAAAAGTATCTACTCACGGTCGTCTGCTTCGACAAGATGTCTAGAGCATAGCTCATCAAAGCTTTTGATTGCTTGAAGGTATTAAAAGGTTATGGGACACTCAGAATTTCCGAAGAACCGTCACGTCGTCGATCCTGAAGGGATTGGCAGTCCAGAACCTCACATCAAGAACAGGGAAGTGGGTTATCGTCGACGTCAAAAAACACACCAAGTCGACACAGTTAGCCCTGCGTGCAGGCCCATCAGTGGTCAAGAGCCTCGAAAATACTGACTCTTGAACATATCTGGGGGTAAAGAGGATCCAGACGAAAATCCTTTACAAACCAATGGAGATGACGAGGGCAGCAGAAGTGGAGCCCTCCTTGAAAAAAACCAAGGGAGAACGCTGGTTCTTAAATGAACAGCGTAAACTCCTCGGATTTTGATTTCATCCAAATAAACCTTCACCACTGCAAATCTGCGTCGGCCGTCTTCAGCAGGCATATTACGGTGTAAAAAACAGCTGTTGCCCTAATTTAAGAACCTTGGTGCTACAAGGTAGAATTGAAGGGTATAAGTTAGGAATAATGTTCTATAATCTACGATAGAACGGATGAGAACACTAGGGCAGCAATTTGTGTCCGAACGGATATTGATTATATCAGCTTACCTAGGTCCTATACCAAAGACCTAGTTGCAATTCGGAGAAGTCAGCCCATAGTAATTTCCTCAGAATACCTGCCATTTGATTCTCTGAACCCACCACCATTAGAGGAGTGAAAACGATTGGTGGATTACTGCAGTTTGAAAGGATGACCACAGATCATTCGATGTAATACGAACGCGCATCATACAATATGAAAAACGGTAAGGAAATCAACAACAGAGGTAAGTACCTTTCAGATTACCTTTCAACTACCGATTCGTCTATATTGATCCGGGAAAATACGCCAACCTTTGTGACAAATATATGTCAAGAGGTTATTGAATTAATCATGTGCTCCATATCTATGAACGAATCATTCAAGGATTGACATGTATTACTTCAGACATCTCTATTACATCATAGGCATATAAGTTTTTCCTTGACAACAGTATTAGATCAAATGATCAGCTGGAGTTTATGCAGAGCAACATACACAAATCCTATGATGATAACTGTTCTCAGTCAGGAAATCTAGAAAATGGGACTTGCATAAGATTGGTATAGCAAGATATACTAATGATATACAGTCGGCTAAAAGAAACATATGGAGGGCACATTGCCAGTGGATTCTTGTTCTTAACCTCTCGCCCGTTTCATTAATATAGATTTCATTAAAACCTTTGCATTTTATCAAGCAAACTACGTTTGATAAATTAAAAATTTTTTCAGAATATTTTATGTTCACAACATAATTTTCCAGTTTATGATTGTTTCTTAAATATACATCAATATCAAATTCAAAGCATTTCCTAGTCTTTCTGATAAGCCTCGTGCGTATGGTAACAAAACTCATGGATCAGTTTTCTTGAAATTTTCCAACCATTTGTTTTTTTTACTGGAGCTATTGTAAATTTCGTGCATACATGTGAATAACCTCACTGCTATGGGACTCAAATACCCCTTCCTATTCTTAATAATGATGATCATAACACTCTTGTATTTTCGTAAAACAATTTTTTATGCACTTTCTAAATATTTTTGGATTTCAAATTTAAGGATGTTCTATGTGTAGAGTCAAGTTCAAAGTCACTCAATCTTCAACTTCATTTGTAAAATC
>JAUMHM010000088.1:1089247-1103353 GCA_032362435.1 Melikaiella ostensackeni | reverse complement strand
CTCTTTTGTTGCAAATTCGTGTTTTTTGGTTGAATTCAACCAGACGAAAGCCGGAAAATGACAGTGCATTTATTTTCTGGTCGGAAATTTTTTAAATTCTTAAAGTTTTAGTGGAAGAACTTATTCAATCAGGACTCCTTGTGGAAAGTCTTACAAATTTAAACACTTCCAATTTTAAATTGATGAATTTTAAATACTAATTATCCCCCTGTTCGGAATATGGTTCTGATTGAAAGGATTTCCAATTTAATATTTTTAATTTGAAATATATATATATATATATATATATATAAAATTGTTAGATATAAAATTTTAATTTTTCAAAGGTATACATTCTAAAAATGAAGGTCTTAATAGGTAAAGAATTTTTCATTCATAACGTTCAAAATTCAATTATCTTAGCTCGAAATATGATACATTAGATCATTTCAAATCTATAGTGTTTAAAATTCAACAATTGTTGTTTGAGTTTAGATTTATCACATTTTTGTGAATTTAATAATGTGAAATTTAAGTAGTAAAAATTTTACAGTTTAAAATTGAACATATTCAACAAGTTTAAATATAGATCATTTGAAATTGAATAAATGTGAATTTAAACGTTATTGCACAATTTTCATTTGAAATTCTTCATGGTTGAATAATTTTAGATTGAAAATGCTAAAAATTTTATAATTTTACTTTGATACTTTATAAATTGCACAATTTTAAACTATAGCAGCTAGTGAAATTGAATGATTACACTGTCCTATCAAAAATGATCAGAAACATTCCGGAGACAAAAAAAGGATAATTTTTGTGTGACAGCGGTATGAATTGAATCCTTCAAAATGATATAATAAAATTTTATTTCAGATTGCAAGGGACAATTTTAAATCTGAAGCGTTCAGTTTCAAAGAATTTTTAGATTGAAAAATTAAAAATGTTTTGCATTAAAAACCGTCCTATTTAAAATTTAAATTGTTCGAAATAGTTGTTTCCAACTGAAAGTCTCAATAGGTTAAATAATGAAATTGAAAGCGTTAAAAACTGATTAGTTTTAGATTAAAAATTTATAAATGAGTGAAATTTTCAATTTAAAGCCTTTAAAGTTGTTTGTAAATGAGTTAATATCAAATTCAAAGTCTCAACAGTTGAACAGTTTTCAGTGTTTCAATATTCAATGTTCACTTTGAATTTTTTTTCTGTTTGAAGACCTCGAAATAAAAATTGTTTAATTTTGATGGCATCTACTTTTGAATTATACGTACAATTTTAAATATTTTTTATTTCGAGTGTCTTCAACTTTCAATTTTCAATTTTAAACGCTTCAAAGTTCAAATGTAGAATCGAATTCGAATAGGTACTTCAAATTATAAATTCTGTTTTGAGAGCTAGAATTTTAAAATTTAAATGATCGGAAACATTTCTTCAAACCCGAAAATGAGTTGTAATTATTTCTGAGTCTTGAATGGCCACTAGGGTAGCCCTTCTTTTTCGAAGTCGTATTTTTTTGCTCTCACCCTCTAGTTTTGTTCGAATGCCAAAAAAAAATATTTACAAATTTGAGAGATATCCGTTAGAGACTATGAAGTTTCCCACTGATTTAACATGGGAAAAAGCCAACTCCTCGCATGTTTATTTGACTTATACAACATTTTTTTCGGTGACCTATTCGTCATCTATTTTGATATTAAAGGAAGATTGGATTGATCTGCAGCACTTTTGATATCTCAGGATTTACTGTGTAATTACCAATTTCTATTTCTTCTTACAGAATTGAGTTCACAGTCTTCCGAAAGACTGGGAGAGACCATCGTACCGTCCGAAGGGGCCAGTTCGTCCGGATCATTTCAGTCCGGAAATCCTTCCATCCGGAAAAAACCTGGAATCTCAATTCCTGACAATCTTTTCTACAAAGAAGGTGATCGCTTCGTACCCCTTGACGCTTATGCTTTAGCAAGAGTTCCTGGTTGTACGTATGGAAGAATCATAGATGGTTTTGTTCGTCCAATATATAATGAACAATACAAAATGGTTATAGTAGACGATGAAGACTTTACTGTATTCGTAATAGACGAGGAAGAAGCTGAGAGACGAGGTATTAACCAACCGGTCCCAAAAAGAAAACCCAGAAGACCCCCTTTACCCCCTACACGCCCACAATACCACCCATTCCTCGTTGCTCCCAGAGCACAAATGAGACCTGTACGCAGTACGCCACGGCGTTTAGTCACCAGGACAACTAGTCGTCAGAACAATTAGTCGCTGGAACATCTCTAGCCTTTAGGACAACTAGTTGCCAGGACGTGTAGTTAAGTTTTAGTCGGTTTCTTTACTGCAGGCCTTGGCAGAGTCGGGAAAATTTGCCCACATTCCCCACGAAGCACATTTTGGCGTACCTTCTACCGATGCTCTTACCTAGCTCGAGAGACAGAAGATCTCTTGAGCAAGACAAAAAAGAGCATCGGCAGTGGGGACGCCAACAGTTTATCAGTTCTTCGTGAGCAGATTTCCCCGAGCTTGTTCAGGCCTGCTTTACTGTCATGTTATGTACAGCTTCCATGCCAAATATACTGAATTTAATGTCGCATCAAAACGCATTATTTAATTTTCCTCGCATAATTTTGGAATTTTCGCACAATCGCGCATAATTTCATATTTTTTGCAAGATATATGTAAAAAAGTTGCAAAAAATGTATTTTTATACATTTACATATGATAAGATTGTTAGGGACCATCCACAAATCACATGACGCTCCGAGGGGGGAGGGCGGGTGTGACGAGAAGTGACACCAAATGTTACGATGGGGAGAGGGATGGTTTCATGACGCGTCATGTGACGCAAAAAGTATTCAGTAATGTGTGAAAAAAGGTTAAAGGGGAAAAACGTCGAAACCGCCGTTTGAATTTTCCCGCTTTTCCGCTTCCGCAGCGCTGTAACTCTGATCAGTTGATGTTCAACATTTTACCGCGCTTCACTAAATAAGCCTGGAGTTAACCATAATTGTCATTCTGTCAAAACAAAATGGATAAAAACAAGTTGTTTCAAGACTTGCTTAATAAATATAAGTTAGCATTTCCTGAAAGAAAAAAAGATGAAGTGCGAAACGATTGCACGACCTTTTGGAAGCTCATAAAATACAATGAAGATTGTCATCATTTATATCAAGAAAAACTCTCTCAACTTGCGTTTATACAAATTAAGAAAAAAAAAATAGTTTGATTGCTTTGTGGGGCAAGGTAAATTTTTTTGTGTCCTCTTTTAGGTTGAATTAATAGAAAATCACTCACTCACAACATTAGTAGAAATTGACAAATGAGATGATTAAATTAATTGGTGGTAGATTGAAAAAAGAGGGGTGCAGAAATATGTTGTCACGTGACGCGTGGGGGGGGGGTCAAAAAGTGTCACGACCAGGGGGGAGGGGGCTCATTTTCATAAAAATTAGCGTCTTGTGATTTGTGGATGGCCCCTAACAAACAATTCCACTATTCAGTATATAGTGTGCCTGCAAAATTAAATTTAATTAAAAATTAAATTAATAATATTTATTTTTAAAGATCGATTCCCAGTGATTGGCCCCAATTCACAGTAATCCCAAATCCGAAAAAGCTGACCAAGATTTAAAAAAAATTTAAAAATTAAATAAATTTTAGTGTATCCAGATCTGTTATAAATTGCGTTTAAGAATGTTGCAACTAATATTACACTAAAAAAAAAGATTCTTTGATTAAAACATTTTTAAAAATTTCTTTGAATCAAAGGAAAATATTCATCGGCTCTCAGTCAAAGAAAACTATCTTTGATTAGAAGAAATTTCTTTAGATTCAATGAAATTTCTTTGGTTCAAAGAAAGCACTTTTTGTTTCAATGAAAATTTTTCTTTAATTTAAAATAATTTCCTTCATTTGAAGTTATTTTAGTAAAAATGAAAAAAAATGTTAAACGGTTTCTTTAATTCAAAATAATTGAAAAAAATTCCCAAAAATCCGAAATATTCCATTGGTTTCAGTAAAATTGGTGTGAATTTAGAATAATTCAAGGGAATTCAAGAGACAGATTAAATTTAATATAATTCAAGGTGAATTTTAAAAAAGTTCAGGGTAAATTAAAAAAAAGACTATTTCAAAAATCAAAAAAAAATCCATTGAATTGTGTAGAATTGAGTCAATTTGGAAGATTTTAGGCGAATTCGAAAAAATTCAAGAGAATTCTAAAGAAATCAGGGTCAAATGAAAGAAATTCAAGGAAATTCCAAAGAATCCCAAAGGCTTCAGGATAGATTAATAAGAATGCAGGATAAATTCAAAATATTTCAAATGAATTGAAAAAAGTCCAAAAATCCAAAATATTCCATTGATCTGAGTCCAATTGGAGAGAATTTATAATAATTCAAGGTGAATTAAAAATAAATAAGGGTTAAATAAAAAAAACTATTTAAAAAATATCAAAGATCCATTGCATCAAGTAGAATTGAGTGAATTTAGGTGAATTAAAAGAAAATCTAGAGATTTCCGAAAGATTCAAGGTGAGTTTTAAAGAATTCAGGGTAAATTAGGAAAAACACTGATTGAAAAATCAGAAAAATCTATTGAATTTATTAGAATTGAGTGAATTTAGTGTGGATTCAAAAAAATTCAAGAAAATTCCAAAGAATTCAGGGTGAAATTAAATAAATTCGAGGAATTCCAAAGAATTTAGGATAGATTAATAAGACTTTAGGATAAATTCAAAATAATTCTAATGAACGGAAAAAAATCCAGAATATTTCATTGATTTCAGTAAAATTGGAGTGAATTTAGAAGAATTCAAGGGAATTCAAGAGGCGTAGATGAGATTCATAAGGATTCAAGGTGAGTTTTAAAGAATTCAGGGTGAATTAAAAGAGAAAGACTATTTAAAAAATCTATTGACTTTTTTGAAATTGAGGGAATTTAGAGCGAATTCGAAAAGAATCAAGAGAATTCCAAATGATTCAGGGCGATTTCAAAGAAATTCTAGAAAATTCCAGATTTCAGGACAGATTAAGAAGAAGTCAGGATAAATTCAAAATATTTCAAATGAATTGAAAAAAATCTAAAAATCTAAAATATTCTATTAATTTCAGTGAAATTGGAGTGAATTTAAAAGAATTCAAGAGACGCATATGAAATTCATAAGAATTCAAGGTGATTTTTATAGAATACAGGGTAAATTAAAAAATTATTTAAACAATCAAAAAAATCTATTGAATTTATTAGAATTGAGTGAATTCAGGGTGAATTCGGAAAAAATCAAGAGAAATCCAAAGAATTCAAGGTGAATTCGAAGAAATTCGAGGAACTCCAAAGAATTCGGGATGAATTCGAAGAAATTAAAGGAATTCTAAGGAATTTAGGATAGATCAATAATAATTCGGGGTAAATTGAGAATAATTTTAATGAATTGAAAAAAATCCAAAATATTCCATTGATTTCAGTGAAATTGGAGTGAATTTAGGGTGAGTTGAAAAATTCAGAGTGAATTAGAAGAAACTGTTAATTTTTTTAAAATCCATTGAATTGAATTGAATTGAATTGGGTGAATTCAGAAGAGTTTGGGGTGAATTGAAAAAAATAGTCAGAATTCCAAAGAATTCAGGGTGAATTCCAAGTACTTCCAGGGAACTCCAAAGAATTCAGGGTGAATTAAAACAAAACTGTTGATAATTTTTTTTAATCCATTGAATTGAGTAAATTAAAAAAAATTTAGGGTGAATTCGAAAAATTCAAGAGAATTCCAAAGAATTCAGGGTCAAATCGAAGAAATTCAAAGGAATTCCAAAGAGTTCAGGATGGATTTTTAAGAATTCAGGATAAATTCAAAACAATTCAAATTAATTGAAAAAAATCCAAGAATCCAAAATATTCTATTGATTCCAGTGAAACTGAAGTGAATTTGGAAGAACTCAAGGTACGTAGATGACATTCATAAGAATTCAAGGTGAGTTTCACAGAATTCAGGGTGAATTAGAAAAAAAAACTAATTGAAAAATCAATATAATCTATTGAATTTATTAGAATTGAGTGAATTTACCGTGGATTCGAAAAAATTCGAGAGAATTCCAAAGAATTTAGGGTGAATTCGAATAAATTCGAGGAATTCCAAAGAATTGAGGATAGATTAATAGGACTTCAGGATAAATTCAAAATCTTCAAAAATTCAAAAGTTTTAAAGAATTCAGGGTGAATTAAGAGAAAAAAACTATTTAAAAAATCAAAAAATCTATTAATTTTATTAAAGTTGAAGGAATTTAGGGTGAATTCGAAAAAAATCGAGAGAATTCCAAAGAATCCAGGGTGGATTCGAAGGAATTTAAGGAATTCCAATGAATTTAGGATTCAAGGTGAATTAAAAGAAATTGTTAATTTTTTTAAAATCCATTGAATTGGGTGAATTCAGAATTTATGGTGAATTCGAACAATTTAAACAGAATTCCAAAGAATTCAGGGTGAATTCCAAGTAATTCCAGGGAACTCCAAAGAATTTAGGATAAATTCAAAATAATTCAAATGAATTGAAAAAAATCCAAAATATTCCACTGACTTCAGTGAAATTGGAGTGAATTTTGAAAAATTCAAGGTGAGTTTAAAAAAATTCAGAGTGAATTAAAAAAAACTGTTAATTCTTTTTCTTAATCCATTGAATTGAATTGAATGGATTTAGAAGAAGTTAGGGTGAATTTGAAAAAATTCGACAGAATTCCAAAGAATTCCGGGTCATCTCGGAGAAATTCAAGGTAATTCTAAAGAATTCAGGATGGATTATTGAGATTTCACGATAAATTCAAAATAATTTAAATGAATTCAAAATATTCTATTAATTCCAGTGAAACTGAAGTAAATTTAGAAGAATTCAAGGGAACTCAAGAGACGTAGATAAAATTGATACGAATTCAAGGTGAATTTAAAAGAATTCAGGGTAAATTTAAAAAAAACTTTTAATTTTTTTTTTAATCCATTGAATTGAGTGAATTTAAAAGAATTTAAGGTCAATTCGAAAAATTCAAGAGAATTTCAGAGAATTCAGGGTGAATTCGAAGAGATTCAAGGTATGTAATGCCAAAGAATACAGGGAGTATTCGAGGAAATTCGACGGAACTCCAAAGAATTCAGGATAAATTCAAAATAATTCAAATGAATTGAAAAAAAATCTAAAATATTTCATTGGATTCAGTGAATTTGGAGTGAAATCAAAAGAATTTAGGGCGAATCTCAAAGAATTCAGGGTGAATTCGAAGAACTTCCAGGGAGCTTTAAAGAATTCAGGATAAATCAATAAGAATTCAGGATCAATTCAAAATAATTTAAATGATTTGAAAAAAATATTAAAATTCAAAATAATTAATTGGTTTTAGTGAATTTGGAGTGAATTTAGGGCGAATTCTAAAGAATTTAGTGTAAATTCGAAGAAATTCCAAGGAATTTAGGATAGATTAATAAGAATTCAGGATAAATTCAAAATAATTAAAATGAATTGAAAAAATCCAAATTATCCCATTAATTTCAGTAAAATTAGAGTGCATTTAGAAGAATCCAAGTGAATCCAAGAGACGCATATAAAATTCATAAGAATTCAAGGTGAGTTTAAAGGAAATTCAGGGAGAGTAAAAAAACTGTTAAAAATTCTTTCTAATCCATTAAATTGAGTAGAATTAGAAGAATTTCGGGTGAATTCGAAAAAAATGAAGAGAAGTCCGAAGAATTCATTGTAAATTTTAAAAATTTCAAGGGAATCCGAAAGAAATGAAAATAATTTTTAAAAATTCAGGATATACTAATGACAATTCAGGGTGAATTCCAAGCTAATCCAAATAAAACTTAAAATAATAATAATAATCCATTGATTTCAGTAAGATTAGAGTGAATTTAGAAGAATTAAAGTGAATTAAAAAAAATTTAGGGTGAATTTGAAAAAATTCAAGAGACTTCTAAAGAATTGAAAAAAGGCCAGGATAAATTTATAAAAATTCAAGATGAATTTTAAACGAATTCAAATTAAATGAAAAAAATTCAATAAATGCAAAATATTCCATGAATTTTAGTAAAATTGATGTTCGATGAAATTCATACGAATTCAAGATGAATTAAGAAGAATTTAGGGTGAATTAAAAAAAAATTCAATGGAATTCGAAAGAATTCAAGATAATTCAGAAATAGATATAGACCTGAATTCAATAGTCGTTAAAACCTGGGTTCTCTGTTTAAATTTATTGAAAGAAAAGTGACTAAAGTGATCTTTTCAATGAAAAAAGTGATTATAGTGACTTTATCTTAAAAGTGGGACTAAAAACTGATTTGAGAAAAAAAGTGACTATAGGTGACGATGTGGCAGTCCTGCAAATAGCTAAAATTTGTTGTTCTATTCTTTCAAAAAAATCAGTATAATCTTCATGCTTGATCTTCAATAATAATTGACTTATGATCTAAATCCGATATAAAAAATTTCAGTTACATATAAGAAGTTAATTAACAGATAATCAAATCTGATATAAATATATAATAATAATATAGAGTTAGAGCTAGTAAATATATAATAATAATATAGAGTTAGAGCTAGTAGATATATAATAATAATAATAATAATAATATAAATGGATTGTAACATATTTTCTTCCAAATATATAAATTTGTAAAGACTCTAAAATCTGATTACAATGAGATGTCTTGACATTTTCTCAATAAACATTGAGTAACAGGAAGTTCCTATTTTGAGAGTTTGAAAAGCTTCATATTTAAAATACTTCTTATTTGATAAATTCTTTTACCATATTAATAATGTTTTCGTATCATACTTTAACAAATTATAAATGTCATTTACATGGAAAATATACCATAAAATAAAGTTTGACGGTTAATTCATTTTTATTATACAATTTCATTCAGTCATCATCACATGCGATCTAAGAAACACCATGAAACAAAATTTCATTTAAATCAGACCACTTTTTCAGTTTATTGGACACCACATCGAGGCCGCCATTTTTTGTTGAAAATTTTCATTTAAAATTATCAGTTGCCCAAAACCCATGCAAAATAAATGTCTTTATAATGGACAGTTTTCTAGTTTTTTTTGCCACACTGGCGCCACCACTTTTTTTAAAATTTAGGTTTGGAGTTGAAATCAGCTGTCCAAAAACACTTGTAAAATAATTTGTAAGGCTTCGAATTAAACTATTTATTCTAAAAACATTAGTGAAACAAACAAATGAATAATTCAATTATTTAAAAAATATTTCACTTTAATTTTTCAGATTTATTTAACTTGTAAAAATAATTTTTTGATAATCATGCAGAATAATTAAATATGAATAAGCTTCAAACTTGATAAATTTACACGATGATGGAAAATATTTTCAATGGCCTTGAAATATTTTAATTATTTAAAAAATGATAATATTATTGATTGACGATATTTGAAGAATCGGAAATATTTTTAATTAAAATCTGAGCCACATTTTATCTCAGAAACATTTTAGGGGAACCCCTGAATTTATTTTTATTTTCTCAATAACTTCAAAATATTGTAATTATTTAAAATAATAATAATATTAATTAACCATATTTAAAAAATCGAAAATATTGTAAATTTAAATCTCCGCAACATTTTATGGGAACCCCTAAAGTTATTCTTATTATGATAAACCTGAATCAATAGAAAAAAAATTGTAGCTACGTAATTCGAATATCAATAATTCAAGTTAAATATAAACAAAAACAAGCACAGGGTTCATCTCAATAAAAGCATGACTAATAGGGTTTGCTTTTTCATTTTAATTTTCTCAATGAGTTCTAACAATATTTTCACACAAACACATACAGTTGCAATCAATAAAGGCACTATTTTCATACATAAAAAATCACCTTTCTACATTTATATATACATATATAATTAATCAGCTACGTATATTTTGATTATCTATTGAATATTAAATTTAAGTTAATACATTTTTCGTAGAATCCTTATCATGACAATAATAACATTGAGAAATTGAATTTTTATCTTTTAATTGTAAAGAATCTATTATAAAACTGTAAAAATGTTATGATCGCTGACAAATGTAGTATTATGTATTCCAGGATATACATTGGTACATTATTATAATAATTGATAGTCGAAAAATTTGCTTAACGCTAGATAAAGCCAAAGATAACGTATAAAAATATGAACATTTTTACAAGCGTAAAACTTTACGCCAAAGAATAACCTTTAGGATAAATAATTAAACATATCAAAAGTAAAACTAACCGGTTGGAAAAGTTAATTGATTAAAATATGTTTTTCATTATATATTGAGAGATTTGACATCGGGGTTAAAATCTATCAATAAAAAAATAGTTACGAGGAACTTTAGCATTTATACACAGTATGTTCTTATAATATTAAAAAAAAAAATATATTTTTTTTTTATATTGATGCGGTGTAAATGTAAAGTTCCTCGTAACTTTTTTTTTCTTGATTGATTGATCCACGATGTAAAATCCTTCATTGAGACTCTTAAAAATAATGATTTAATGTTACATTTATATTGACGATTAAAAATATATTATTCATAATTTATATTAAAAACGCATTTTTTTTCTTGTTTTCTTTTATAGAGTAAACTTGCAGTATATCTGATTATAAAAATTAGTAAAGCCATATGTTATGTTCATGAAAATCCAATATTTAAAAAGGAATTTCAGCTACTTTATTCATGCCAGCTCTCGAGTTATACTTTCATCCCCTTGCATCGTCGAAACATCAAAATCCGCCTTTCAGGTGCTCTTGTCAACATCGTTATCGCCACGTGAATTGCTGAACATACATGAAAAAAAAAGATATATATATATTTTAGCACAAATAGAAAAATCCATATAAAATTGGGTTTTTCACCAAAAAATCAATATTCTGAGTGAGAAATTGCGCAACAGTTGAAGAGTTGGAATATTTTTAAAACAGTTCCCCATACATGTAGAATAACATAGAATTTTGAATATTTGATGGAAAGTATCTCAAATAAAAAAGGGTTATAAAAAAAAACAAGTCAAATCTCTACTCACATCTAAAACTTGAAGTTATATAATTTTCAAATTATTGTATAGGTTAAAAAAAAATTCTTTAATAAATGTCAGAGGCCGTCCATAAACTACGATACCAATTTTTGGCCATTTCTGACCCCCACGTTGACAACCATAGTTAAGTCTTTAAATCCCCCTCCACCCCTCCAAAGTAATGTAGCCGTTGGTTAAATACGGATTTCACAGTTTTTTTGCGTTTTTTCAAGTTTTTAGTGAGTTTAGTTATCAATATGCATACATGACCAAAACAAAATTTCTATCAATAGAAATGAATGTTCAACCAAAGAGACGAACTTTAAAAAAAAAAAAAATTTAACCATTAATTCATTTATTCACATTAACAACCAAATGGTTTAATTCTCAACCCAAAAAGGCGAACTTTCAACAACATAAAATTAACTGTCAACCAAATAGTTGCATTAACAACCAGATAGTTAAATTTTCAATCTAAAAAGAAAAATTTTCCACGCAAAAAAAATAACTTTTAACCAAGCAGCTGCATTAGCAACCAAATAGTTAACAAAAGAGTTGAATTTTTAAACTGAAACGATGCATTTTCAACCAAATGGTCGAATTTGCAAACAAAAAAGATTAAAATTCAACTAAAACCAGTTACATTTTCAAACAAATATTTGAATTTCTAAGCCAAAAAAAAAACGAATTGGTTAGAAGACAGATGAAATTTCAACCCGAAAAGTTGAATTTTCAACAAAAAAGTTCATTTTTAACCAAGAAAGATGACTTTTTTACCATAAGATATAAAATTTCAATCCAAAAGGACGAATTTTCAACAAAGCATTTAAATTTTGACCAAAAAAGATGACTTTAAACAAATAGTTGAATTTTCAATAAAATAAATAAACTTCCAAATAAAAACGGAAGAGTTAAGTTTTCAGTTTTAGAAATAACTTTTTAGTAAAAAAATCGAATTTTTAACCAGTTAAATTCAACGAGAAAGATGAATTTTTAGCAAAGTAATTGAATCCTCAACTAAACAGGTGAATTTTCAACAAACAAGATTAACTTTCTACCCAAAAATATGAATTTTTTAACAAAATACATGAATTTTCTACCGAATAGTTGAATTTCCAACTTATAAAGGTTAAATTTTCAACCAAAAATTAAATAGTTCAATTTTCAGATAAAAAAAATATTTAATACAATGGAAAGGAAATTTTTAACAAAGTTATATTTTCAACCTAAGAGGTGAATCTTAAGAAAAAATGAATTTTTAACAACTCATTTCAATTTTCAACCAAATAGTTAAATTTTCAACCGAAAAAAAATGAATTTTCAATAAAAAAGTTAATTTTCCACTAAATAGTTCAATATTCGAATAAATAGTCTAATTTTTAATTAAATAGCTGAATTTTCTACCAAAATAATTGAATTTCCAACAAAAAAAATGAATGTTTTACATAAAGTAGATCAACTTTAAATCAAGTAGTTAATTTTTCAACAACAAAAAAATTCTCAACGTAACATGTAATTATTAATATTTCAACCAAACAAAATTTAAATTTAAAATCAAACACAGTTGAATTCCACCAAAAAAGCCGAATTTCAACAAAATAGTTGAATTCTCAACTAAGAAGATCAATTTTTTACCAAAAAGATGTTTTTTAAACTAAAATGGAATAGTTACATTTTCAATCAAGAAGTATTAATTCTCATTAAAAAATAATAAATGTTCAACAAAATAGTTAAATTTTTAACAAAGAGATGAATCTCTGACTAAAGTGATCAATAATTAATAAAGTAAAACAAAGAGTTCACCATTCCAGCAAATAGTTGAATTTTCAAACCAAAAGATTATTTTTAAACCAAGAACATTAATATTCTACCAAAAGAGAGGAATTATCAACTAAAACGATAAATCTTAAACAGATAGCTAAATTTTTAACTAAAAAAGATGAATCTGATAAATCTTCAACCAAAAATGGAATAGTTAAATTCTCGATTAAAAAAATTAATTTTTAACCAAAAATGAGAATAATTTTTAACACAATATTTAAATTTTCAACCAAAGAGATGAATTTTCAACAACAAAAATGAGTGTTTAATAAAATAGTTGCATTTTCAACAAAATAATTAAATTTTTAAACGAACAGTTCGAATTTAAGTGAAAAACGAGAAAAAGGGGAAAGAGGGGAATTTCCTTCAAAACAGGGAAAAAAATAAGAATTCTTGAAAATGAGAAAAAAGGGAAATAGGAGAAAGAGCGTGAAGTCGACAATATGAAAGTGATTTTTAAACTTATCAAGTTATTATTGAACTGTGCTGTTGCTAAGGCTTGAATTTAATTTTCCCGCAATCCAGTCAGTATTACTTATTAGGTATTTCAAGCTGTGACGTCAACTGACAAGATGTCTGCACGCCGAGGGCCAACCAATAATATAAATTGCATGGGACAAAACATTTTTTTTTTCAATAACTTGAGAAAAATGATATATCACTATTTGGATATTATTTTTTATTTGTTTAAAGCTATTCAATCAAATAATAAAATCGTTACGGAAAAAAATATCGATTTTATTATTTAATTATATAGCTTTTGAAAAATAAAAAATATTATTCAAATACACTTATAGCGCAAAATAATTTTTTTCTAAGTTATTAAAAAAATAAAGTGTCGTCCTATACAATTGGTGTTATTGTTTGGCCTTCAGCCTGCGGCCATATAGGATTTCTTCCACCTAACCTGTAATACCTAATACCACACAAACGTCGAAAAAAAACATGATTTTGAAGTAAACTCAACTCTTGGATATTTAAGTAAAGAAATTTACTAATTTCTTTATGAAAATACACAAAACCGTGTTTCTAACGGTCGTTTTAATTTTTTTTTAATATCTCATAAGCTGAAGTTAGTTTCTAAATGATGGCAGAATCGTTAAAATCCTAGCAAACTTTGTTAAAATTTATCATCAGGAAACGTACTAAACATTATCTAAGTTCGTAACATCACTTCCGATGGGGGGGGGGGGGGGGGGGGGGGGGGGGGGGGGGGGGGGGGGGGGGGGGGGGGGGGGGGGGGGGGGGGGG
>JAUMHM010000088.1:1060341-1072220 GCA_032362435.1 Melikaiella ostensackeni | reverse complement strand
TATATATATATTTATATATCTAAATAGCATGATGAATGTTAATACTTATACAAGTAAAATTATATTAAGTATGAACCAAAAATTATTTAAAAGAATAACAATATTTATTTAATTCTAATTTCAAAGAGGCTCTCCATTTTTGTATATAATTCTTAAGACTGACTTTTTATGATTACAATTATATACAAAATATTTGATTATACACAGTTTGACAACACATTCCACAAAATGTGAGTCTTAGTGAAGAATTTTCGTTTCAAATAATAATTAAAAAATTCAAGTGTCATAAATTTGCAAAAAATAAGATTGTTCAGTATTTTGTATTTTAAGGAAACTTCGACTTTCTTAAAAAATGACTTCTTATTTTCAGTGACTACGCAATTTTCACTACTTTTGGAAATTTTGTACTTGAATTTGATTGATCAATGTTTACTTCATCAACAAATTTTATTTGAGAAAAGTAAAATTTTTTATAACACAGTCCCGTGTTCAAATTTTCAAGATTTTAAAATATTAAGAAATGAATACAAAAATAAATAAAGTTCAGACACACGTACCTGAATTTTTTCCAGTCAATTTTATAAACATTCCAAAAAGTGCCTAGTATTCCGAAATTTAATTATCTGTGATTTTAGCTGTGATTTCACTTGTTGAATCGTTTCTAGCGATTTCTGACAGTGAACTCGAGACAGATTTTTTTTTGACTTGAGATATAAATAATAATTTTTTTTTGACGAGATTAGGTGATCGTGCAAATATTGCTTTTTTGCACCACCTACTCAACCGAGACGAATCAATCTTGATTAAATAATTAGTATAAAAGCACTTCGACGAAGGAAAAGTTTCTTTTTTCCTTCTGAATAAAACTTGCAAAAGCGCTCTAGTCACTTTCCTCTCTTCCTCTTTATTTTCCTTAAAGAAGAGAGAGATGATGGTAAAAGACAAGAAAAAGTATAAGTAAAACTTTCTTCCTCTTCGAGTTTTTTTTTTTTTTTTTTAGTAAATTGGCACTGTGTTCTAATAAAAAGGGTTAATCGAATACAAAAAGTTCTGGGAAAATATGCTTGACATAGACTCCATTTCAAACAGCTTTAAGATATTCGAAAAAAAGTATCGACAAGCAGAAAATTTTTATACGTCATGCCTGAAATTGAACCAATTTACTTTTAAAAATGTCAATAAACCAAAAACTGCTTAATTCTGAATGGAGACCAGATTTAAAATAAAATGTGATTTTTTTTAGAATATATATAAATATATGTAGTTTTACCTTATAATATATAACATAATATATGATCTAATTTATGCTGTAAATGACGAACGATATTTTCTTACAGTTTTCTACTTCCTGACAAAATCACGTTTATTTATTAATGAAATATAGAACGCAGATTTAGTCAAAGAAGACATTATTCCAACGATATGGAAAAAATAAAACTGAGTTTTGTTTATTTCAATGAGAAATATTAAACAAAATCTCGCAAATCAAAAACTGAAAACTGCCTTTGTTTTTAAGTGTTTAATACGAAGGGGAAAATAATAAGCTCTGTAATAAAAAATTGCCCAATTGATTTTCGAAACTGATTTCCTAGCAGAAGCTTATGATTTTATTTTTCTTACAAAGAGCGGAATGATTTTTACTTTTAATTGGAAGAGTCAATTTATTTTTAGTATCGATATTTAAAATCAGTTGTAAACTTTAATTTATGGTTCGATTAGTTATCAACCTGAAAGCTGAAAAATCAATTTGGCAATTTGATCAAGATGACAAGATATTTTTTTTACTTATTCTCATTAAAATGTACGATTTTAAAAAGTAAGTTTTAACGTTTTAATTGTTTAAAACGTTTCGAAATTTTCACTTTTGTACGATATATTGAGAAATGTATAGTAAAATGTATTAAGTAGCAATGTGACTAAATAATTTTAAGGAAATACATATTGGTATAGATAGTGTAAGATACTTTTTGATAGAACCTTGCTGGCTGTACCTAATTTGATAAATTCTGTTCAATAAATATTATAGAATATGCAATATTTAATCTGTTTTCTTTCCATTTTCTTATTTTCCTGCAATTTTATTAATAAAAGTCCAATAATTTGAATAACAAATTTTCAACTAATTCGACACTTTGTTGATACGTTTTTTTTAAGAAGCAGTGTGGCTAATTTAATTGAGGAAAAAATCCCGGTCATTTACCGGTTCGCGATCAGAACTCTTTTGAATTTTATGGCTTCAAAATTGAAGTTACAAATATTTTTTATTCAGAAATTTTTAATTCAAATGTTCAATAATTCAGATGTAAGAAATGGGAGTTGTCAGCACTTTTCAATTGAATAATGTTAAATTTCAAAGATTTCTCAAAGATTCCAGAAGATTTTGAAGATATCAAAACAGTGAAGAAAGTTTTTAAAATATTTCACAAAGATTTGAAAAAATGCGCAAAGATTTCAAAGATTGAAAAACTGTTAACAAAGTTATTAAATATATCACCAAAATTTCACAGATTTCAAAATTTGTAAAATACTGAATATTAAGTACACATACTCTGTACTAAAATTATGTATCAAGGTGCTAACCGTTAATAAACTAAATCGAAATTCAAAATGTTTCAAAAGATTTCAAAGATTTGTAAAGAGTCAATAAAGTTTTCAAATATTTGACAGAGATTTCAATAATTTCAAAACATTTCAGAAGATTTTAAAGATTTCTCAAAGATTTACAAATGTTTCAGTGGGTCTCAAAGATTTAAGGTATTTCAATAAGTTTTGAAAGATTTTAAAAGATTTCAAAATATTTCAGTAGATTTCAAAGATATCTTAAAAATTTTAAAGAATTTCAAAAGGTTTCAAAATTTGTAAAATACTGAATATTAAGTATACTCTGTACTAAAATTATGAATCAAGGTGTTAGCCGTAAATAAATAACATTTAAACTTAAAATGTTCCAGAAAATTTCAAAGATTTCAAAATCTTTCAGTAGATTTCAAAGATTTAAAGTATTTAAATAAATTTTATAAGATTTAACAATGATTCCAACAGATTTCAATAAATTTCAAAAGATTCAACACAGTTTTTAAATATTTCACAAAGGTTTTCATGATTTCAAAAGATTTCAAATGTTTCAAAATTTATAAAATACTAATTATTAAGTATACTCTATACTAAAATTATGTATCAAGATGTTAGTCGTTAATAAACTACATTTAAATTTGAAATGTTTCAGAAGATTTCAAAAGAGTTAACAAAGTTTTTAAATATTTCACAAAGATTTCAATGATTTCAAATATTTCAGAAGATTTCAAAGATTTTACAGATTTCAATAAATTTCATAAGATTTCACAGATTTCAAAATACTTGAAAGATTTCAAAAATATTGCAAAGATTTCGAAGATTCCAAAACATTTCAGAAGATTTCATAAAGATTTGAAAGATCTCAACAAATTTCAAGATTTAACAAAATTTTTAAATATTTCACAAAGACTTCAGATTCCAAAAGATTGAAAAATATTTCAGAGATCTCAGAAGATTGCAAAGATTCCAAAAGATTTAAAAATATTTTAGAAGATTTTAAACACTTCAAAAGAGTTAACAAAGTTTTTAAATATTTCACGAAGATTTCAATAATTTCAAATATTTCAGAAGATTACAAAGACTTCGCAAAGATTTCAAAATATGTCAGCAGATTTCAAAGATTTCACAAAGAATTCAATAAGTTTCAAAAGATTAACCAAAGTTTTTCAAAAGATTAAACATTTTTTAAAAATATTTCCAAAAGATAGAAAAGTATTTCAGAGATCTCAGAAGATTTCAAAGATTTCAAAAGATTTTAAAATGTTTCAGTAGATTTCACATATATTAAAGATTTTGGAAATATTTCAATAAATTTCAAAAAACTTGATGATTGCAAAAGATTAAAACATATTTCAGAAGATTTTAAACATTTCAAAAGAGTTAACAAAGTTTTCAAATAATACACAAAGATTTTAAAGATTTCAATAAATTTCAAAAGACTAATCAAATTTTTTCAAAAGATTTAACAAAATTTTTAAATATTTCACAAAGACTTCAATGAGTCCAAAATATTAAAAAATATTTCAGAGATCTCAGAAGATTTCAAAGATTCCGAAAGAAGTTAAAGATTTCAAAATATTTCAGTGGATTTCACAGATATTAAAGGTTTCGGAAATATTTCAATAAATTTCAAAAGATTAACCGAAATTTTTAAATATTACACAAAGGTATCAAGGATTCTAAAAAATTTCAAAGATTTCCGAGATTTCAGAAAATTTCAAAGATTCCAAAATATTTCAGTAGATTTCAAAGATATCAAAATATTTCAAAGATTTGAAAAATCTTAACGAATTTCAAAAGATTTAACAAAATTTTTCAATATTCCACAAAAATTTTAATGATTCTAGAAGATTTCAAAATATTTCAGTAGATTTCACAGATATTTAAGATTTCGGAAATATTTCAATAAATTTCAAAAAACTTAATGATTCCAAAAGATCAAAACATATTTCAGAAGATTTTAAACATTTCAAAAGAGTTAACAAAATTTTTAAATATTACACAAAGATATCAAGGATTCTAAAAAATTTCAAAGAGTTCAGAAAATTTCAAAGATTCCAAAATATTTCAGTAGATTTCAAAGATTTTAAATATTTCAATAATCTCACAAGATTTTAAAGATATCAAAATATTTCAAAGATTTGAAAAATCTTAACGAATTTCAAAAGATTTAATAAAATTTTTTTAATATTCCACAAAGATTTTAATGATTCCAGAAGTTTTCAAAATATTTCAGAGATCTCGAAGATTTCAAAGACTCCAAAATATTTCAGTAGATTTCAAAGGTTTCCTAAAATTGTAAAGATTTCAGAAAGATTGTAATAAACTTCAAAAGATTTAACAAAGTTTTTAAATAGTTCACGAAGATTCTTATGATTTCAAAAGATTTCAAAATTTGTAAAATACTGAATATTAAGTATTCTCTAAACTAAAATTATGTATCAAGGTGTTAGCCGTCAATGAACTGCATTTAAATTCAAAATGATTCAGAAGATTTCAAAGATTTCAAAAGAGTTAACAAAGTTTTTAAATATTTCATAAAGATTTCAATGATTTTAAATATTTCAGAAGATTTCGGAAAGATTTAACAGATTTCAATCAAAAGATTAACCAAAATTTTTAAATATTACACAAAGATTTCAAGTATTCTAAAAGATATCAAAGATTCCAAAAGAGTTGAAAGATTTCAAAATATTTCAGTAGATTTCAAAGACTTTGAATATTTCAATAATTTCAAAAGATTTCAAAATATTTCAGAAGATTTCGCAAAGATTTGAAAGATCTCAACAAATTTCATAAGATTTAACAAATTTTTTTAATATTTCACAAAGATTTCAATGATTCCAGAAGATTTCAAAATATTTCAGAGATCTCAGAAAATTTCAAAGATTCCAAAAGAATTTTAAGATTTTAAAATATTTCAGTAGATTTCACAGATATTAAAAATTTCGGAAAGATTTCGATAAACTTCAAAAAACTTAACAATGATTCCAAAAGATTTCAAAATATTTCAGAAGATGTCAAAGATTTCGCAAAGATTTTAAAGATTTCAAGGATTCCAAAATACTTCAAAAAATTTCGCTAAGAATTTAAAGATTTCGAAAGATTTAACAAAGTTTTTAAAAATTTCACAAAGATTGCAATGATTCCAAAAGATTTCAAAAATTAAAATTTGAATAGAAGCGTTTAGTTTCGAATCTGTTAATTTGAAATTATTCAAGAATTGAAAATAGTTTATAAAGTCTCAATCGGACATTTATATTTGTTTAACTACCAATTTTTTCAAATTAAAAAAGTTTAATGTTTATCGTCAAAACCTGTATATTATTTAATTTTGAACAAATTCAGAATCATCTGGTAAATTCATTAATTGATTTATATTCACAGGTGATCAACTTAAGAACGTTTTTTTATCAAAATTTTTCAGTTTCAAACGCTTTTAATTTTTAATTGTTTAATTCTCCAAAACTGCATTTTAAAATTCATCAAATTGAAAATGTACGCGTAAAGATGAAGAACTAAAATGGAAAATTTTTATTGTAAAATATTACAGAGATCTCTGAAGATTTCAAAGATTTCAAAGATTCCAAAAGAATTTAAAGATTTCAACAAAATATCTCAGTAAATTTCACAGATATTAAAGATTTTGGAAAGATTTCAATAAATGATTGAAAATGATTCCAAAAGATTTCAAAAATTTTAATTTGAATAAAGCGTTTAATTATGAATCTGTTAATTTGAAGTTATTTAAAAATTGAAAATAGTTTATAAAGTCTCAATCGGACGTTTACATTTGTTCAATTACCAAGGCTTTCAAATAAAAAAGTTCAATGTTTATACTTAAAAACCTGTAAATTGTTTAATTTTTAACAAATTCAGAATCATCTTGTAAATTCATTAATTAATTTATATTTACAGATGATCAACTTAAAAACGTTTTTTATCTAAATTTTTCAATTTCAAACGCTTTTAATTTTTAATTGTTCAAGTCTTCAAAACTGTATTTTAAAATTCATTAAATTGAAAATGTACGCTTAAAAATAAAGAACTCAAATTGAAATTTTTTAACGTAAAAGTTTTTAGAATTACGCATTATAAACTGAATGATTTCTTAATTGAAAAAGTTAACAATCGAACTTAAGATTAAAAAAAAATTGAAACCGAACATATTTTAAATTGCAGTATCTAACATGATATGAAACTCGTGATATTTCAAGTGATTGGATGGATTTTTCTTCTCAGAATTTGTGAAATTCCCGGTCAAAAAATAAATTCACTGTCATTTCCCGGTTTTTTTCCGGTCTCAAAAAATTCCCGGTCCAGTGGCCACCCTGGGAAGGTGTTAAATTTTAAAGGATCATTAAATTTAGAACTTGAAAATCACTATTTTCAATTAAAAAATAATTAAATTTCTTTTAAGTAATAAATTTATATATAACAAGTCTTAACTCAATTGAATTTTCATCGATTGAAATATTCAGGAAGATAAACGAGAGCAATTTAGTTTGAATAGTAATCGAAGAAAATTAAGTTGATTAGTATTCATGCCCGATAGTGTGAAGAAAGGTGGCAATTTTCCAGAGCAATAGCGTGGAAAATAGAGCATTTACTTTTTGATATCTCTATTTCTTCCATGAGTAAGAATATAAGATAATTAGGCCAGTCAGTGAAAACATTAAAAATCGAAAATTTCACTTCAATTCCAAATGTTTTCAATGTTTGAGGATGGATAAAATAGGTTGCAGAAATGAGAAACCTCGTTTTGCAACCCTTTTCCAGGTCTAAAATATGTTTGAAAATACGAAAAACATTCTATTTATTAGAACTAGTATTACAAAAAATAAAATAAAATAAAAAGTTCCGCAAACTTGATGTAACATTTTTTGAGTCATTTTTCACAATTTATTAGATTTGCAACCATTTTAGAGTTCCGGAATTTAACAATTTTTGAGTAATTGATGTTTTCATGCACAGCTTCAAAGGAAAAATTGCAAAAGTGTTGCGAAAAAACAGAACAGTTTTAAACATTGTATCGAAGAGCTGTGTAAATTTGCAACCATTTGAGTTACATGGAAAAAACTTTTTTAAGAAAATATCTTCACGTGGACCCATTAGTATCCAAAATCTCTCGTTTCAGACATCACTCTTCTTCTTATAAACAATTGTTCTCCATACATCCCTATCCTTGCATATATCTTTTGCTTCCGTTACATCCATACATCGTTTCATGCACGCTCTTGTGTTTCTACGGCTTCTAACATGCCATCGCTTCAGAGTCTCATTCACACAGTCCTACTATTCTTTCTTCGGTCTACCTCTGGGTCCGCTACCACTCACTTCACCTAAATGAACTTGATTCGTTAAGTGTTCTTCACTCATTCTTTCAGCATGACCAAACCATCTCAGCAAATTTCTGTAACTCTTTTGAAACAATGTTTCTTGTACGCTACGTTCCTTGAGAACTCACTTATTACTGAATTTGTCCATTAGCGTTTTACCGCATATATTCCGCAGGAGCTGCATGCCAACTGCGTTCACTTTGCTCCTATCCTTTTCTTGATGCGTCCAGGTCTCGCTACCATACAGCACTGTGGGTGCAAGCACAGAGTTATATATTGCAATTTTAGCTTTATTCGTTACATTTATACTTCTGGTAATAACTTGTACACTGCCGATAATCTTTCCATCTTCGTTTATACGCCTGGATATCTCTGCAGCTATCTTTGCATTAGCAGTTTATAAACTTCCAAGATACGCGAACTCATCAACTTGTTCTATCCTCTCTTCGTTTAAGGCAATCTTGCATACTGTTTTCTCACTCCTTCTTTCAAACACGATAATTTTTGTTTTATTTGCGTTAATCTTAAGATCCATACTCTCTATGCTTGTATCCAGTCTGCTCATCATTTTCTGCAAGTCGTCGACTGATTCTGCTGTAACAATCTTATCATCTGCAAACGCCAGACCACGTACTTTCACTGTCCCAAGATCAACACCTTCTTCATCTAAGAGAGCCATTCTTAGACATTTGTCCATGTATACACATAAAAAAAAAATTTCAAAATGACTCGGAAATCAATATCATCAGGGCTGGCGTTAACAAGTTTACCGTCCTGTGCAAGCTTAAATTATGCCACCCTATAATAAGAATAACAATAGCTGTATATGGTGATTGTTGTGAATTTGGCTATAGGGTCCGATAAGTGTAAACCGACACGTCTGAAACAATTCAATATTGTTTTCAGCTCACTAGACCCTAAAGCCAAACTGACAACAATCACCATAGACAATTTTTATTGAGGGTCAATATAATCTCCCATTCATCATTATTAATAATCATAGTATTCGCTTTATAGCACCAACCAGAATCAGCATGATGGTCGGTGAACATTTTGGCGCGATTTTTTGTACACAAAACATACCTGATAACAATGGTGATTTCGTGAAGTCTGAGTCCTACGTATCAAGCACAATGTCAATAGAAATGAACTTTTCGTTCTTTAATTGCAGCAAACTAACGTAAGTACAAGTTCTTTTTAGTCCAAATATTCACCAAGTTTGTGCTTAATCGGAATCATTGCATAGACTGCTCAACGCGTTTCGCTCATCATAGACCTTAAGTAGGTTTTAACTAATTTTAATTTTAAAAAACTGCGTTCGCCACTAGCCACGGTAATCAGAAGAGTAAGTAGTAAGAGTAAGTAGTAAGTAGTAACAGCAATTGCGACGTTGGGGTAGCAGTCGTTTTCGACTACAACCACGTACTTTAACACATTCAAAGGTGCCGTTGATGTTGTTTTATCAATTGAATGTGATGAAACTTGTTCGTCTAATATTTGTTGAGCATTAAAGTCTTTTAAATCTTGGTGAATTGGAATAGTTTCTAAATTTCTGCATTTATCCTGAAGAACAGTTGGTGACATATATTTCAACGCACTTATGTCGTTTAGAAAAGAAAAGTGGGAAATTATGAGCTTGTAATTGATCGAATCGCTCTTTTATAGAAATTATTGACACGTCCAAAGTTCAGAAGAAAAACTTTACTTTGAATCTTGTTCTAGGATCCTGTGCTGCTTGATCCTCTGACTCATAATTAAATTGTTGTTTTTTTTTGACACCGTGGTCGAAAATATTGAGCGGTTTTGAAATTAAAATGAACACTTAGTATTTCTGCAAGATCCTTGGTATCAGTCATCGCGCTCGCAAATCCCTTGTCATTCCTATACGATTCTAAATAATTTAGAATTCCGTTTAGTTCACTGAAAGCGCTTGACAAATCCATGTTAAAACTTTGGAGCAATTTACCAGCAATATTTATGTGATTCAAAATATTATGCCAGGTTATGAAACAGCACAAAAATTTAAAATCAGAAATACTTAATGCTAGGCACTCAGTCTCATGTCTTGCCATTGCATTAAAAGATTCATTGCTTGAGGTATCCAGTAGAGCATCATAAATCTCGCATATTTGATATCTTATTGGACGAACTGCATTAATTCGACTTTCCCATCTTGTTGTAGTCAAGGGTTTTCACTGTTAAATTCACATCCCATCTCAAAGGTGAAGCTGAAAAAAGCACGTAAAGTTGTTGAATAATATTAAAACACGAGACCGCTTCTCTCGATGACTTTGCTGCATCGTTAAGAACTAAGTTAAGTGAATACCGACTGCTTGGAAGGAGAAAAGCACGACGATTTATTTCTCTAAAACGTTGTTGAACTCTAGCATGCTTGCCTTTCATATTTGAGCCATTATCGTATCCTTGACCCCTTAAATTTCAATTAGACAAACTATTTTTTTCGAGTTCATCTAGCAAAACTTCAGTAAGTGCTGCACCTGTGGAGCTAGTTATCAGTACATATCCAAGAAAATGTTCCAGAACTTCTACAAAACTTCTCGTAACATTTACGCAACGTATTTTAATAGTCTTTCGCTCAACGTGACTGCATCTGAAGTACAGTCAACAATAGTACTATAATATTAGCAATTTTTCACAATATTCAATATGTTCTGCTTAATTTTATTCGCCAGTGAATGTATAATTTTATTTTGAATATCTTTACCGAGATAATGTTGTTCCGTGAGACCATCTTCAATCCTCAAAAGGTGCTCGGACATAACAGTATCAAATTTTGAAATGAGCTCAACTAGTTTTAAAAAATTTCCATTATTGTGAACATATACAGGTAATTTGTCCGACGTTCCTCTCATTGCCAAAGACTGATTGTTTTATTTACCTTTACTCTTAATGATAACTCATTCCACTGTTTATGTGCACTTAATGTGATTTTGTTCTTTTCGTGAGAGCTAAGTATTTCACCGATATGAATATAATCATTGCAGCCTCCCGACGTAAGCATTTTGAATGGTTGTGAAAAGTTTGCAACAAAAACCGCATCTGTGCTCATCCTTATCTTTCAGGAATCCCCCTCCCCCGCATTAACTTTTTCGCGTATACATGCAGATCTTTTTTGACTATGAGTCACCTTATCTAATCGTTTATTTCAAGTGGTCATATTGAAGGATCTGAAGGAATCTCCGCTCTGGTAGTAGTAAAATTCGAATTTGAAATCGAGACTGTTTCTTCTCTTAAAAGCTGCACCCTTATCTGATGATTCATTAGGTACCCCGCTTTCCAAATGTTTGTCTCGACTAGTCGAAGTCAACGGTGATGAACTTTTTGTATTATCGCTAACACTATCACTAACAACATTACTAGTTTTCAAATACTTTTTCAAAGAAACACTTTCTTTTTGAAATCTTGCCTTTTTTCCGACACTTGGCACCGAATTGCCGTATATGTTTGTCTTGCGGCATAATGAAAGATTTTTCTCGTCGATAAATAATACTTAATAATTAATGCTGAACCCAGTTTATTCTTACAATTACCGATGAGAACTCTTTCGCTGTTCGTAAGGAACTGAATTATATTACTGCCGAAGTGAACCTCAGGCTTATTATGTGTAATAGATGTTTATAAACACCGACGGACTGGCGGTGTTTATTGAACACCTACTATCACCGAGTTTACGTTTGACATTTTGCGACATGAAACGACAACCGAGATAACATAATTTCAACATTGAGTTTGAATACATGGAAGTAGAACTTGCAAAAATTTTCGATGCTCTCAGTCATTCCACTGATATACACCATTGTATTAAACCTGAACTGTTACAGGAATTTATAAAATATTTAATTGAAGTAAAATTAAACTTCTTCCTTTTTTGGGCAGAAACGAATCATTTTCCTGTCGTCAGTTCATAGAAAATAATCAGATACCTATTTTAGGTGTAAGAAACCG
>JAUMHM010000088.1:1043577-1058048 GCA_032362435.1 Melikaiella ostensackeni | reverse complement strand
CGTGGCTGATCACAGAAATAATGTAGGTCACATTTCTGCCCCTTTCCAACGTCTCGTTGGGGGAGGGGGAAGGCACCCCTGTTACTGCTCACAGAATGAGTGTAGGTCATATTTCTGCCCCTTTCCAACATCTCGTGAGGGGAAGTCACCCCTGTGACTGGTCACAGAAATAATGTAGGTCACATCCTTACCCCCTTCCAACCAATGTCCGCTCTCGGAAGTTTCGCTTCTCCTAACCATTCTACGAGCGCGTGTTCAGCCTTCTAGGAATTTTTCATATCATTCAAGTCCTTTTTCACAAAAACTATTAGTCGTGACGTAAGAATGTATTCTACATAAAATATGTATTTTCAAAAGGTCTACAACTTTTATTTGAAACTTTTTTGTAAATTCTCATTATTTACTAAGATAAAAGCAAAAAACTATGATTCTCATGGGACTTTTTAAATGGTTTTCACCATGAAAATGGAGTTTGCGCCTATTTTCACTATCATTTTCGTAATCAGCGCATCAAGATACATAAATCTAAGGAGTTTAAAATTAATCGGAGGTATGCGCTTTCCGGAAGTATATCCCAAAACATTCTTCCCTTGACAGTTTATGTCATGAAGCTGAAAGTCAAGATTGAATCGCACACGTACAATTTTACCTGTTGTCAAAATCATTCCTTTTATCTGAAGTTGATAGAAATTAAATTCTACTTACAATCAGTTAGAAAAAAAAACATTCGAATGATCTGTTAACGAAAAATTTATTTTTGTTAATACAACCAAATAAATGTCAAATTAATGATCAGGAAGCTGAAGTAGAATGAATAAATACGTGGTCAGTAATCCAGATATCTGAAAATAAAAAAAATATCATTAGCTCTCATGAAAAAAGAAATTCAAAAATATTACAACTTAGAGGAAAGTTCAGCAGAAATTCCATCTTTTAGACCAAAAGTGAATTTTTTCTTGAAGAAAATGCGTAATTTATAGAATTACAAGTTTTTAATGAAGTTAAAAAAATGTTACTTGAAACGCTTTAAGTCCCTGAAATTTCAAGTAAAAGTATTGCATCTTCAAGAAAATACATGAATTTTTATCTACAAAGATTAATTTTCAACCAAATAGTTGAATTCACCCAAAAAACATGAATGTTCAACAAAATAGTTGAATCCTCACCCAAAAAGTATTACTTTTCAACCAAACAGTTGCGTTTTAAAAAGAAGAGTATGAATGTTCAACCATGAAAATTAATTTTATACCAAAAAACAAGTTTTCTATAAAATTGTTAAATTTTTAACGTAAAACATGAATTTTCAAATCAAAAAGACAAATTTTCAACAAAATAGTAAAATTTTCAACAAAATAGTTGAGTTTTCATGCCAAAAAGGTTTTTTAGTCAATGAAGAAGAAAAATTTCATGAAAAGTGTTGAATTTTAAGGCCAAAAAGACGAATTCTCTATAAAACAGTTAAATTTTCAGCCTGAAAAAATTAATTACAAAATTTTTTTTATCAAATAGTTGAAATTTCAACCAAAAACATGAATTTTCAAATTAAATAATGAATCTTCTCCTAATAAATGATTTTTTAACAAAATAGTTCCACTTTTAACCAAAAGAGATGAATTTCCAACAAAACACATAAACTTACAACATAATAGTTGATTACTCAACTAAAAGAATTTCAAACAAAAATGGAATAGTTGAATTTTCAGTTAAAAAATTAATTCTCAACCCAAAAAAACTAACTTTCTCTAAAATACTTAAATTTTCAACCAAAAAACTGCATTTTCAACATGAGTGATAAATCTTTAACAGAAAACTTATTTTTGAAGAAAGTACTTCCACTTACACCCAAGTAGTTGAATTTTCAATCAAAAAAGATGAGTTCTCAAAAAAAATGTAATGGTTGATATTTCAACCAAAAAATATTTCAATTTTAAAATTAAAATAATTGAATTTAACCAAGAAAGACGAATTTTCAACAAAATAGTTGAATCCTTAAATGAAACACACCAATTTTCAATCGAAAGGATGACTTTTTAACAAAAAAATTTAATTTTAAGCCAAACAATTGAAATTTCAAACGTAAAAGATGGAATCTCAACCAAGAGGATTAATTTTCTATCAAAAAGACGAATTTTCTTCAAAATATATGAGTTCTTAACCAAATGATCGAATTTTCAACTAAAAGAATTAATTTTCCAACAAAAATATGACTTTTCAATAAAATACATGAATTTTAAACCAAATAGTTGAATTTTCAACCAAGCAGATTATATTTCCACCAAAAAGATGACATTTCAACAAAATAGTTGAATCTTTAATTAAATTGATGAATTTCTACTAAAAAAGATAAATTTTCAAAAGAACGGATTTTCAACAAAATAATTAAATTGTCAACAGAAGAAATGAACTTTCAACTAAAATTATGAATCTTCGACCAAAAAAATAAATTTTTAACAAAGTAGTTCAACTTTCAACCAAATAGTTGATTTTGGAAGCAAAAAAGATGAATTCTCAGCAAAAAACGTAATAGTTGATATTTCAACCCAAAAATGTGTTTATTTTAAAACTAAAACAGTTCATTCCATCCGAAAAAAAAAGAAGAAAAAGATGAATTCTCAACAAAAAACGTTAAATAGTCAAATTTTTAACCAAAGAAAGCAATTTATAACTCGGCCTTTTTCTTAAAATAGGACAATACTTTGCATCGTATGAACTGCTTTTTTTTTTAAGGGGGCTCCTAAACATTTCTGCAAGGGGGCCTCCACGTTTCTAGTTACGCTACTGGGTAAGAAAAATGAGACAGAAAAGGGAAGATTGGAACGAATTAGGAAGGGGGAGAAGGAGAAGGTTTCGAGTAAATGACAAATTGAAGGGGAAAGAAAAAGTGAAATTAAAAAGTTAGAAGAGAGAGTGAACAAACTAGAAATAAGGAATAAACATCAGGTGAAAAAGGTAGAGCGGCTAGGAGAAGCGAAAGTGTGTGAGGCAAGTATGCAAGACATGAATAAAAGATTGCATTTGAGACTGATTGGGGTTGAAAGAAGAATGAAAAGGGAAGAAATGCTGAAGAGGTAAATGAGTTTAATAATTAAGGACATGAAATTAAACAGTGAAAAGGTAGAGGAAGAGATTAAGAACCTAATGAAAGACATCGGCGAGCAAGTCACAGTGGAAGGGATAAAGAGACTAGGAGGGAAGAAGGAAGGGGAAGAATGTATGTTTTTAGTGAAATTTGAGAGTGAGGAGGCGCGGTGTGAAGTCATAGAGAAGAAGTAGTTGTTGGGAGAAGGAAATGCAAGAATCGAAGAAGATCTGACATGGTTGGAGAGGAAAAGATAGTGGCCAATTGAGCGGAAGGCATGTGATAAGACGAAGAAGAATGGTAGGGTAAGGATAGGGAGAGACAGGATATGGATAAACGGAGAAGTCTGAATTCAGGACGATGAATCAGAAGACTCAGGGTGGGTAGAAAACGGGATGTGAATGGAAGCGAAAAAGGGGAGGGTAATGAGAATACAGGTGGGACGGAGGAAATATAAACGACAAGGGGAATTGAATGCAAGGAAGAATGGAGATAAATGCAAAAAGAGAGGCGTGAAAGTAGCGTTATGGAATATGTCAAGGTTAAAAAACAAGAAAAAAGGTTTCTAGGGGGGAATGCAAGCGTGGGATGTGACAATGATGTGTTAACGTGGGTGAATGAGAAGGAGTGGAAAGGCATGAAAAAAATTTTGCCAGAATGATATGTGTGAAGATGCAAGCAGCGAGAAAGGATCATGTAAAAGGGAGAGGTGTGGGTTGCATAGTGTCAGGGGTAAGAAAGAAAATGGTAGTGAAGGAAGAAAAAGTTTAGGATACGAAAGAAAAGGAAGGAATGATGGTGAGAAGATTAAAAGTAGTAAAAGTGGCTGTGGATGTTGTGTGCGTGTACATGAGAAGAGGAGGAGAGAGAGGATGGAGAATGATGAAGGGATAAAGAGAGAAAAAAGAGGAGGGACTGGTGCTGATAGGGGGGGACCTACATGCATGGACCGTTGAACAAGGGGGAGAGGTGTGGGATGGAGAAAAGGAGGTCTTTGTAAGAAATTCCAAACATAGGAAAACGGATCGGGAGTGCAGGAGACTTCTGGATTTGTTGAGGGAGGTCGAATGGTTTATCTGTAACGGCAATAGAATGAAAGCGGGCAATGAGATAGGCTCCGAGCACTTTCCGGTGATAGCGAAATTGAGATGTGGAGGCTCAAAGCGTAATAGGGGCAGAAAGGAAGGAGTATGGGAAAGGAGATGGAAAATGGGCAGTTAGGGGGAAAATATGTTGAGAGAACTTTAGGAAAAAATGGGAAACGAGGAGGTAGGGAGTACGGAAAAGGAAGGAGTAGACACGCTGTTAGGAAAACTCAAAAGAGTAATTGATAAGGTAAGGGAGGAGGTAAGGCCGAAAGGAGATGGAGAGGGAGGTAAGCGAGGTTATTGGGATGATGAATGTAGGGAAAGTGAAGACAGGATGATGGAGAGTGTAATAAAATAAGGGAAGGAGAAAATGGAGAAATGGAAACTTAACAGAGGAGAAAGGGATCACGCGAGAATGTTGAGTGGAAGAAGGCAAAGATCTAGAAAGCGATGAGGGAAGGGAGGGAATGAGAAGTGATAACCAGGGTAAGAAGAGGAAAGAAAGGCATAGAATGAGAAAGAGTATAAACAAATAGAGAGATGAGTCCCAAATGAGATGAGTCCTGAATCTTAATTTTCTCTTGTTTTAAATTATGGTCTCATAATATTGCGAAATAACTTGAAAATTCAATATCCACTATCCAGCACATTTGTCTGAAATGTAGAATATTAATATCGCGGTCCACGAGTTTCATAATAGACTCGAATAAAATAAATCAAGCTAGGTTTTTCGAGAAATATTTCACCAGGAACCATTTAGCCATTGGAATTGTTTCCTCGAGTAGTGGCATAGATCCAAATGTAATTAAGAGTGCATGCTCACCGAGCGTAACAGCGGTAAATTCACATAACAACAGCCTCCAGCTGAAAAGTTCAATTTGTGATTTATCAGGTGTAATGTCGACTCAAACTCCTGTAATCAAATGTTTAGAAAATTATTTATTATTTAAAAATCAACTTGACATCTTATTATATTTTATACTCAAGGGTAAACTAAAGAAACTTCTTTCTTTGAAATCAACTGAGGCACTGAAAATTACAACTAGCTAAAGCCCACTTTTTCGAAACTATTTTGTTTGCAGTTGCAAGTACTTTAGGTTAAGACCTATCGATAAACAAACATTTTTGAAGTTTTTCTAGAGCAAGGCACGAAAAAATTGTTTTAAAATAATTGAGAATGACAACTAGGTAAAGCCCATTTTGTTTTCCCTCTCTCTTACTCAGAAGTAATGAGATTAAACTTATGTTTTCTGTCACGTGTGATGCTTTTTTCTAATATAAGACCATAAAAAACACTTTCGAAATTTTGTAAAGATATAAATTTTGCAATAAATGCATTTTAAAATAACTTAGATGTTTTCCCTCCCTCCTAATTCAAATTTTTTTAATGTTTGCAAATCTCGAAAGATTGGCTCATAAGGACCACTAGCTTCTATGAAGTTTTCAGAATTTTCTGTTTTGAATCCTATCAAAAATGAAATTTTTCATGAAAAATTTCATTTTTGGACTTTACCTAGTTTTGGGCAAATAAAAATTACCTATAGAAAAAAAAGATTCTGAACAGCAGTTCTAACAAAAAAAACTTATAGCCAGGGAACGTCCATTAATTACGTAAGAATGATTTTTGAAAATTTAGACCCCCCCTCCTCTTCTTGCATAAGATTTTATATTTTTATTCAATATATCAACAATATATTAATTATTTCCATCGTAAACGAGATTTCAGAAGATTTCAATGGATTTCAAAGGACTTGAAAGATTTCCATTGATTAAAGAGGATTTCAGCTGATTTCAAGGAATTTTAAGGTATTTCAAAGGACGACAAAGTATTTAAAAGAATCACAACATTTTTACGGAACTTAACAAGATTTCCAATGCTTTTTAGTGATTTCATAACATTTCAAGCGATAACAAAAATTTTGGGGTATTTTAAACAATTTCGAAGGATTACGAGAGATTTCACAGATTTTAAATGATTTTAAAAGATTTCAAGAATTTGAAGAAATTACCTAGTACAATTTCAGAGAGAATCTTAATTTTTGACACGATTTTTAAGGATTTCAAGATATACCGGATTTCGACGGATTTTTAGGGATTTTAAGAATTTACCAACAGTTTATGCGGATTACAAAAGATTCCAAGGGATTTCAAGAGAATTCAAAATATTAAAAAAAAAAAACACGAAATTTCGAAGGATTTTAACGGATTTCAAGAGATACCGAAAGGTTTCGACGAATTTTCAGAGATTTCAAGGATTTAAAAACGATTTTCGCGTATTTCAAAGGATTTTAAGGGCTTCCAAGATATTTTGAGAGACTTCGAAATATTTCAGAAGAAATCACGGGGTTTTACAGGATTTTAGTGGATTTCGAAATATTTTGAAGGATTTCGACGGATTTTCAGAGATTTAAAGAATTTAAGAAAGATTTTATCGGATTACAAAAGATTTTTAGGGTTTTCAAGGATTTTTAGAGATTTCGAAATAATTCAAAATAATTTACGAAATTTCAAAAGATTTGAAAGGATTTCAAGAGATACCGAAGGATTTCGACGGATTGTGAGGGATTTTGAGGATTTACCAACGATTTATGTGGATTACAAAGGATTGCAAGGGCTTCTAAGGGATTTTAAGAGATTTCGAAATATTTCAAAAAAAATCACGGGATTTTAATGGATTTCAAGAAATTCCGAAGGATTTCGATGGATTTCATGATTTCGAGAGATTTTGAAATAATTTAAAAGAAATCATGGGATTTAAAAGGATTTTAAAAGATTTCAAGAGATACCGAAGTATTTTCACGAATTTCAAAGGATATCAGGGGATTTTAATTGAATTTTGAAGATTTGAAAGGATTTGAAAGAATTTCCTATGATGGCAAAAGATTTGCAAAGATTTCAAACATTCCAAAGTATATCCACGGATTTTAAAGGATTTTAAGAGACACCGAAGAATTTCGACGGATTTTCATGGAATTTGAGGATTTACTAACGATTTATGTTGATTACAAAGGATTTTAAGGGCTTCCAATGGATTTTAAGAGATTTCGAAATATTTCAAGAGAAATCATGAGGTTTCACAGGATTTTAATGGATTTAAAAATTTTTTAAGGGATTTCGACGGATCTTCAAGGATTTTGAGGATTTAAGAACTATTTCCTCGGATTACGATGGATTTTTGGGGTTTTCAAGGGATTTTTAGAGATTTCAAAATAGTTCAAAAGAATTCACGGAATTTCAATAGAGTTTGAAGCATTTCAAGAAATACCGAAGGATTTTGATGGATTTTTAGGGATTTTGAGGATTTATCAACGATTTATGTGGATTAGAAAAGATTTTAAGGGCTCCAAGGGATTTTCAGAGATTTCAAAATATTCTAAAAGAAATCACGGGGCTTCACAGGATTTTAATGGATGTCGAGATATTCCGAAGGATTTCGACCGATTTTCGCAATTTTAAAAAAGATTTTGAAATATTTTAATAGAAATCACGGGATTTCAAAGGATTTCAAAAGGTTCCAAGAGATACCGAAGTATTTTCACGAATTTCGAAGGTTATCAGGGGATTTTAATTGAATTTTGAAGATTCGAAGGGATTTGAAAGAATTTCCTATAATGTTAAAAGATTTGCAAAGATTTCAAAGATTCTAAAGTATATCGACGGATTTAAAAGCATTTTAGGAGACGCCGAAGGATTTCGACGCATTTTTAGGGATTTTGAGGATTTACCAACGACTTATGTGGATTGCAAAAGATTTTAAGAGTTTTAAAGAGATTTTAAGAGATTTCGAAATATTCCAAAAGGAATCACGGTGTTTCACAGGATTTTAATGGATTAAAAAAGATTTTAGAGGATTTCGACGGATCTTTAAGGATTTTAAGGATTTAGGAACGATTTCCTCGGATTACAAAGGACTTTTAGGGTTTTCAAGGGATTTTTAGAGATTTCAAAATATTTTAAAAGAATTCACTGAATTCCAAAAGATTTTTAAGGATTTCAATAGATATCGCAGAATTTCGATGGATTTTTAGGAATTTTGAGGATTTACCAACGATTTACGTGGATTACAAAAGATTTTAAGGGCTTCAAAGGGATTTTCAGAGATTTCAAATTATTTCAAAAGAAATCATGGGGTCTCACAGGATTTTAAAGGATTTTAAGAGATTCCGAAGGATTTCGACGGATTTTCGCGATTTTAAGACATTTTGAAATATTTTAAAAGAAATCACGGGATTTCAAAGGATTTTAAAAGATTTCAAGAGAAACTCAAGTATTTTCATGAATTTCGAAGGAAATCATGGGATTTTAATTAAATTTTCAAGATTTGAAGGGATTCGAAAGAATTTTCTATGAGGTGAAAATTTTTGCAAAGATTTCAAAGTTTCCAAAGTATATCCGCGGGTTTTAGAGGATTTCGTAAGATTTTAATAGATTCAACAAGGTTTCAAAGGATTTCCGAAAATTGTAAAGAATTTTGAGGGATTACGAGGAATTTTAATGGCTTAAAAAGATTTTTATGGATACTTCAAAATCTTTTGTAATGGTTTGAAATCTTCAAAATCCCTTAAAATCCTTTAAAATCCCTAAAAATATCTAAAAATTGTTTGAAATCCTTGAAATATCGTGAAATATTTCGAAGTATTACGAGTTTACTTGAAATCTTTAAAATCCATTTAAAATTCATTGAAATCTTTAAAATCAATGGGATTTTTTCCGAATCTCTTGAAATAACTTAAAATATCTAAAAATCAATTATAATCCTTTAAAATCCTTCGAAATCCTGTGACTTCTTTTGAAATATTTCGAAATCTCTCAAAGTCCCTTGGAATCCCTCAAAACTCTTTGAGAAGCCGTGAAATAATTTGAAATCGTTTTTATATGATTTGAAGGGATTTCCATGGAACCCAATCGTTTTAAAGGGATTTTGAGAGATTATGTACAATATTTAGAGAATGAATAACAAAATGAAAATAAAAGAAATAATGATATAATGTGTATAATAGTGTAAAAAGTAATTTTAACTGCTACAACTGGTTTCAATTAGCATATTCAAAAAAAAGAATTAGAAGAAGAATACGTAAGATTTCCTAGACCCCCTACATCCGCAAATAGCCTCACGTAATTAAGTGACGCTCCCTTATAAAATAATAAAATTATGTTACCCTCAAGTTTATTATTTTTTGGATTTAAGAGTAGAATAAATTCATAAATCCGATCAGGTTTTGCAACATTTATTATTTTTTCACCCAAATTAGTATTTTCGAACTCACCGTTTTATTATGGTAAGTTTCCCACCGTCTCCAGTTTAATAAAATATAGCCCATGTGGTTGGCCTGAAAAAGAACTGCTTTTTCTTAAGAGGCACCAGAAGTTGAGCGTTAAGGCAATAAAGCGAAGGATAAAAGGATAAGTGACGAACAAAAACATATATCATCCTTCAAAGTTTTTACAGAATGACATCAAATATTTGGTTTAGCAAATAGCTTTTCTTTGAAATGAAGAAGTTTTGCAGCTGATTTGATTTTGTTATGTGTAAAAAAAAATAAAAAACAAGTGACATCTGAAATTGCACCCACCCGCTCAATTGTTATTACATGGAAAGATGAACATTTCTAATTCTTAGAAAATTTTAATTTAAATTTAACTTAAATTTGTCAAAAGCTGAGAAAACAAATTACGAGAGGAATAAAAACTTTTATTGTCTTCGTGCCTCTTTATTCTCGATAGAAATTCAAAATCATTATATTAAACAAACCATTAATTTGAATAATTATTTTTGAAGACATATTAAATAAAAAATTTTTTACCTGTGTGGAAGCAAAATCGCAAGCAACATGTAACACTAGAAGTTGCATAACGTAAGCTAAAAACCAGGCCACCAAGCACAATTGAATGAGCATCTCGAAATCATGATCCATGAAAGCAGTAATGATGAAATATGTGTTACTGACTGTATGGGAAGAGACGTTGAACAACCAAAGCAATAGTAACCACGAGTATACAGAATTTAATTTTCTGCTAGCAGTTATAAGATTGTCATAGAATTTTTCTACCACCTTCAAAAGAAAACAAATTATTTTAAAACACCTTATTTACTTTAAGATGTTCTCGATGTTCAGCCAAGCTCAAAATCACTCAATCTTTAGCATGATTTACCCTGTACAACACGGGATATTGTGTTTCATGTCCAAGATATCCTGTGTATATCCTAGAGATATTTGCCGAATTAACAAAAAAATAAAACTATATTACATTTGGTCTCTCATTCCATCCACCTCTCTTCCTTCCCTTTCTGATTCTCTAGCTAGCTTTTTAAATTCCCTCGCATATCTGCATAGGCTACGGCTCGGCTTCACTGATGCAGCTAAGCAAATTTTATTTGTTACTACACTTCCAAAATTATTATTAATCCACTCCTCTATCTTTTCCACCCAGCTCTTATCTATCAATACTTTTGCTACACTGCAAATTACTTTATGATCTGAATTCTCTTCACCTTTCCCACATATCCTACAATTTCTATGTTCTTATCTATGTTTCTTATCGTCCCAATATTTTTCCCTTCCTTAATTATTTTCCACACCTCCATAGAATTTGCAATACTTCGATTTTTCTATCCTGCTCCAGTTTCTCTAAATTTCTTGATGCCTCCTGATTATTACTCCCCGTTTTATATTTTGCCTACCACCTCTCTTCTGATCCCCTTACATATCTAATCCAGAGTTTCATCGCCTCCTACTTCCTTTAAAGCTTCCCTTATTTTCATACCTCAGCTAGAAGGATTCTTATTCTGCAGACCTCTTAACTCTTCTTTTGAACAAATTTACGGTAACCTATTTCCATTCATGTCCATTATTTCGAAAATATACTTATTAACCCTATTTTTTGCCTCAACTGAAATGCTATTCCTTCCCGCTTTCATTTTCCAGATGTAATCTGAAGTGTCCCTATCGAGTCTCATGTCCATCCTTACAAATTTACCTTGTACCATTTCCAATTCCTTCCACCTTTCCCATCCCTACATCTCAAATCCACATGATCTCTCTGATTTAGCTAAAACATACATTATATACATCCGTCTTCCTAATTCACCGATCCTTGCTCTCTTCATCACACACCAACCTGCGCTTGCCGCTTTTTGCAACTTATCCACCATTGTCTTGACAAGCTTTCTATTAGTTCCTCCTGTTGAAAACCAATAACCTATATACGTATATCTATCAGCTATTTCGACTATCTGTCATATATTCCTCATTTCTCCTCTTTTTCATTCTTCCTCCTCTTCTGGATACCGTAATTTTAGATTTTGCAACATTAATTTCTACAAAGACCATTTTCCCCTGCATATCCTTCAAGAATATTTAACATTTCAACTAATCCCTCTGGGTAATCTGCAACTAAAGCTGAGTCATCCGCACATTTAAGTACAAATATTTTCTTCTTCCCTATCACTGCCCCCCCCTTTATTCTTTCTCTCCCATCCATCCATAATGTCGTCAATTAATATATTGAACAATGTAGCACTCAAAGAACATCCTGGTCTTACTCCTCTTTTGGTTTCGAGAGCATTTATAGTCCCTTGTTCTGTTCTCAATCCATTCGTTTTTTATATATATATTGCTTTCAACATCTCAAACATCCTTCCTTCTATCCCTAAGGCCTAATATTTTAAGCCTTAGAAATTAATGAGCGTGTTCAATACAAATATATGATATCTTGTCGACCTCCTTTTTTTAAATCTCGCCTAACTTTCTTTGTAGAGTCTCTTTTTCTCCACCCACTCTCTTATTCTCTCATCTAAAATACTCGCTAATATCTTATAACCTGTGCCCAGTGTGTTTATAACCTGTAGTTTCCTGTTTCATTTTCATCTTTCCCTTAAATATAGGAAGAATTCAGGCTTTTTCCCAAACTCTTCCTAGTCTGCCTGTTATCCAAAATCCGTTTAATATTCTGTGTAATTCTTTTATCCATAATTTTGGTAATCCCTTGATGAATTTTATTTTAATTCAATCCTCCTCTGCTGCTCTTCCATTCCTCATTTTCCTTATGGCAAATTTTTAAAGTATTTGGACCATCTATCACCCCCTATTCCTTTCACTCTTTTTCTTTTCTTTTTTTTCTGAAATTCCCTAGTGCTTTCAAGAAACACTCCATATTCCTGCTTTCCTCTACCTTTCTCCATTTTTCCTTCTTTTTCTACCTATTCCTCCTCTCATAAATTTCTTTAAACTTCTTTTTTCTGCTGCTAAAGCTTTCCTCTCGTTCTCACTTTTGGTTTTTCAAGAAGTCTTTCGCTTTATCACAAACCTTAAGCCGCTGCTCTATACATTTTCGATCAAACCAATCTTTTTTATTATTATTTATCCCGCACTTCCCATTCCCTCCTACCTTTATTACTAACCCTAATTTTTCTGCTGCTTTCCATATACATTCATCAGACTTTTCCCACCTATCTTCCCACTCCAAATCCTCTATACCCTCCTCTATCGATTCCCAAAGTTTTTCCATTCCTTATTCATATTCCCCCGCCTTCATACTATGCCACCTTAATCTCTTTGATATATTTTGCATCCTTCTACATTTTTTTATTTCATTCCGTGTCTTTGCTTCTATCCATTTCTGAGCTGAATTCAATTGGGAAGTGATTCGATTCTGTTCTTTACTTCAATTCTGATCTCTGTGATGAGGCATCCATTTTTAGTCTCTTTCACTATTAGATATTGTGACGTAGTATTTCATACCACGCTCAAAATCATTAAATTCGCCCCTTTTTCAACATCAAAATTTCAAAAAATATCAAATTTGAACGAATACCTGATCGGGCACAGAATCCACTGTGAACTGTTATCTGACAAGAGCCTCGAGAGGGGTGACCTGTTACCAGAAATAAAGCCCTCAAGGCCTAAGATTTTGTATTTCACACCTTCGAACCGTCGCCAGACTGGCAGTCATTCATTTTATCTATTAAACATTAAACTGATTCGCGTCGAAATTCTTTATTTGTTTTTCACTAGGCACTCTCAGGGCCGCCTGATCCTGCTGTCAATCGCAAGTCACACACACGACACCTGACGCAACATTACGACCAGGCAGTCGTGAATAAATTCCGCTCACTCCACAACAGGGGGCGCTCTCACACTCCAGGGGGGAGAAGGAGAACACTCACTCCATGAACGTGGCAACATTTCTTCGTTGCCAGCCGCTACTTCTCACGTTATACACAACCGGTACAGAATCAGCTGATATCAGCTGATTTCGTCAAGCGCACACTAGTACGCCAGTGTGTTCATGGACCTGATTTTGGTGTCAGTAGCACACTCTCGTGACGCGCAGTGAATGAGGCTCGCCACTGACCATGAACATCTAGAGACTTGGCTAGGGATTAAGGTGGTGAGTTACTGGAGGACGTTACCATAGAAACTTGCCGTGATAGGCGGCGTGTGAATTCGTGCCTAAAGTCAAGACGAAGCATCCTTTCCGTTCATTCTGTGTTCGACCATTTTGAAGGCGGTAACCTCTCCACGTTTTTTCGTTGTACCGGAAGATGTAAATCAATCAATTTTATATATAATTCGTGATCCAAAAATAGTTTACAGTGTGATTATATGACTGATAAATTGTCAGGAAATTTTGAAATGACGGAATAATTCCGAATAATTATCTTTTTCTTTTACAATATTCTATTTTTGTGAGGCATTGAACCGAATAAATACTAATTTGTTTTTTTTACCAGTACGCTACCGGCAGAAAATCACTGAAGATTGTCAGAGAAAAAGTCAGGCCAGTCATAGTCCGGCCGCTACACCCATTTCCGTCGGATCGACGAGGCCCTTGGAGTTTCTTTGATGATTCTGATGCACGATAGTCTCCTGATTCCGAATCTGTGTGGTACATCTCTAGCATTTATGAGGTTTGCTAGATATTCGCAATTATGTAAATTTGATTAATTCTCCATTATTACCTATGCATTCCATATTTTTCAAAAAATTTTAATGCATTTCGTTAAAGTAGATCAAAAGCAATAAAAGTTTTCTGAACATATTTGCGCTCAGACGAATATTTCTTGCAGAAAATAAACAGAAAGGAAAATTGATGGAAAAAAGTGTCCCCGTTAATATATTATAAAATATTGTTTGAACGCGAATGCTTTTTTGCAGATCCGAAAGTGCTGGTGGAAGTATAAATTTTTTTGTAATTAGTACCTGTACTATCCCTGTAAAGTTGATAATTTTCAAGGAAACAGAGGTTTTATATTAGGAAATTATAATGCGTTAAAATAAAAAGTCGTTTTTCTCGAAGCAAAT
>JAUMHM010000088.1:1024502-1037024 GCA_032362435.1 Melikaiella ostensackeni | reverse complement strand
CCCTATTGCCGATATAAAAAGTTTCAAAAAACGAATTTAATACTTGGGTCAATAAAAAACGACATCTTTCAAAAAACCAGTAAAGATGTCACTGAACGGTCTATTCTAATCTTACTTAAACAGAGAGTCACTCATCCTCAAGACGGGCTAAAGTGAGTGTAAGGCAAAATTACAATACCGGTATTGTAGCTTGAAATTGCAATACGTGTATGGTAACCGGCGCAAATTTTTTGAAATTTCAATACACGTATTGTATTTTCACCTTCCAATACCGGTATTGTAATTTTGCCTCAAACTCGTATTGTGAAAGTGTTGTAAAATCCTCAACTTTTTAAACAGTGTACACCTAGAACATCATTAAAATTTGCAATTTTTTGGCAAAAATTTGAATTAACTTACTTTTGAATCTATCTTGGGCTTACGTTGCCAGCCAGTTTCATTAGGACTGCATATCCTGGCAATTTTATTTAAATGTTTGAATCTTAGTCCAATTATAAAAACTATGCCCGAGAATTTAAAGACAGAGACGTTAGTTGAAATATATACAATCAAGTAGCTAATATTCTGCAGCCAAGATTCTTTGAAAGCGAACATTCCAGCTTGATTAACCCATACCCAAATCAATACATTTAGCAGCAATATTCTCCACACCCTCAATTTGATTCCATTTTCCATTTGCGGGAACCCTAGCTGATTCGTGTCGTAATCAAAGTCTTGAATCATACTCCACACTTCGACAAACCGTTCTCGGGTACACATTGCCACGAGGACGTTCATTAACATGGTAGTGTAATTTAGGATTACCTGAAACAATAGAAAATTCAATTTGTCCAATTGGAACTAGGAATCAATATGTTCGAAATATTAACTAAATTAATTAGTATATATTTGGATTAAACATGTGCGTCCATCTACTCAAAGGGATCTTTTCGACGTCCCGGTTATTAATTCCGGTAACTGTGACCGTAAGTAATATCAGAAAAAAATTTACAACCGGTTCTCATAAGTTAAATGTATGTGGGAGCTTCAAATGGGCCATCTCCGAAGCCTTTTTGCCATGTCTCTAAAATGATTTTTAACATTCGCAACGTTTTTCATAGGAATGTCCTTGCTTTTCAAATTTCTAAGCAGTAGGTTCTGAAACTACAATGCTTTAACTGAAATTCAAGATACTTGATAAGTTTCCAGCACAAATCCTTCTTAACAATAAGAGCGTTAGAACCTTGTCTACAGGTTTTCCTCAAAATAAAATAACATTGCATCATTTATGATTCATGAAATCAAAGATCAGACCTCTATGTTTATTATTCACCCATATTAGTTTCTACACGTGAAAAAATTTTCTTGTAATGCATAATTGGAATCATCAATTTGTCATGAGTAAAAATTCCAACTTATCTCCGAAGCCTCGTTTTCTAAAGAACAACAAAATAATGTTAAATACTATGAACATAATATATTATAAAAAGTGTATGTACATTAATAGATGTTGCAAGAAAATTGTTCAACTTGATCGCGTTGTTTATAACATTAGAAAATGAATGCACTTATTCATCTCCGAAGTCTTTTTTCGCTGCGACTCAGAGATTTTATTTTGTTTGCAGTTTCAGTATTATTCATTATAATATGGATAAATATTTTCTTTGAAGCTAGTGAGAGATTGTTCTTGCAACTAAAATATGCATATTCGTGTTAAATAAATTACTCGAGTATAAAAAGTAAATAAATTATGTTTATGTTCCTTTTTTCTTGTTCTAAGTGACCTCCTTGTTTGCCCTATGTAAACAGCATTACACTTTCTATATTTAAATTTGTACATCACACATTGTTTATCAAGTTTCTCATATTCATCATTACCCAATTTTACAATCATATTACTTTCGAACGGAACTCTATATTTCGTATGTAAGCCAAATTTTTCTAACATTGATTTCGAGATATTTAAGATTTCCCAAAATAAGGTAAGACAACCGTATTGAATGTATTGTAATCCTGCATATTGTTTTTGTTCTGGTTATTGCTTTTATTCTTAATTTGAACAATTTTCTTATGCATATGTTTGTCAATAAAGGCAATCGAATAAAGGTTGAGAAAAAGAATCTGTTTCCATAATTCATTATTCTTCTCATGGAATTTTGGATGAGATAATTTAAAAGCTCTATCGAACAAATAATTATCATCAGTTTTTATTGAAGTCAATCAAGAAAATTTGATCTATTTTCATTTTAATTTCAACAGCGAACTGTAATCTTGGATGTATAGTACTAAAAACATTCATTAGGGTATCCACATTTTTTTCATGTAAAGAAAGTACAGAATCATCAACATATCTTGCATAGAAGTCCAGCTCAAAATTAATTTGATCAAAAACTTCATTATCCAAATCTTCCATCACACTTTCAGCAAGAATTGGGGACGAGACTGAACCTATCGGAGTTCCAAATTTTTGTTTATAAAAAGTACCATTGAATTTAAAATAAACGGAATTGAAAACATATTCTATGGCATCAAGAAATTGTTTTTTCAAAATTTTAGTATGAATTTTGATCATATGCCATCTTTTTTCTATGGCAAGTCTAACTCTTTCATATGAAATGTTAGGAAACATGGCTATTACGCCAAAAGAAACAAAAAAGTAATTTATTGGTATTTTAACATTCTCATTTAAGTGTAGAAAGGCAGCACTATGCTTTATTGATTTTTCCGAAAGGGTTACTAGATCTTTGATAATTTTGATTAGTAGTTCTAATTATCTAGTGGGTGAACCTATTGTCGAAATAACTTGTAAAGAAAAATCTACTTTATTAGCTGGAACCAGGAGATTAGTATGAAATGTGTCAATATCAAATGGATAAATATTTTGTTTCAATCTAATGAGAGATTATTATTATAACTTAAACATGCATATTTGTGTTAAATAAATGACTTAAGTATAAAAAAGTAAATAAAAAATCTGCCTGCCGCGCCGGCACAATCCAATCGCGCGCTGCGCATGGTTTTTTTACTTCATCCATATTTGTGCATAGACCTTTCAAAATTAATAGACAAGCCATTAACAACTGTAATTTGTTGATTGTGAATTCTTTTTTGTTGAAGCTTTTTCGGCTTTAACGAATACATTCTCATCACGTGTCTCGCGCTTTGCACTCGAATAAATTATGTACGAAACGCGAAATTTTCTATATTATATTAAACTCTAATACCTATATTAGATGTCTGTTATATTAATTTATGTATCTAGGCCTCGAACTCCAGTTTTGAACTAAAAATTTTGCCGTTAAACATTTTAATATATCCTGCCATTTTCCCACAAATTTAAATTTTGTGCCTTTTTCCCGATTAAAACAAAAACTACGTGATTTATCAAAAAATGGTCGAAGGAAAATTTGTAGATCTAATTTATTCGAACAATCTTGGCATAACCCATTCCATCGCATATTGTATCGTTTTTCCACAAAATTAAATTTTCTTATCTTAAGTCTCATTTTTCATGACTAAAACGAAAACTACCCGTTTTATTAAAAAGTGGTCCATAACAAATTTTTAGATCTTTTCTGGTTAAATAATTTTGTTAAGAAACATTTTATTGTATGTTGTGTCGTTTTTCTATTTTGTTCTTCTTAATGTCATTTTTTACGACTAAAACCAAAAGCTACGCATCCTACCAAAAAACCGTCAATTAGGAATTTTTAGATCTCTTCTGAATGAACAATTTTAGTCTCTTTCTCGTATCTTGCATAATTTGACCGCAAAATGGAATTTTTGATTTTTTAGTATTTTTTTTTTGTGGTTAAAACCAGAAACGTTGGTTGAAAGGGCTGATTAACATGAATACTTATTGTAAAAATGCTCTCATAAATACTAATATTGGCATTATTCTATAGTGACAAAATTAGCAATTTTAATAATATGATTCTTTATCTAAAAGAAAATTGCCTGAATAAACTCGCTATTGATTAAAATTAATGCAGATATACTTGAGGGATATTAATAATTCTCTTAATGTACAAGTTAATTGTTCTGAACAATTTAATTGAACCAATTCTTCAGTATATCAGCTTGTTGTAGAAATAATATTTTTTCCTTAAAACTGTTGTAATTTATCATAAGAATGCTAAAAAAACGAAAAATAGTTATAATTTAAAAACTCACAAGCAACTTATAAAGTTATAAACAATTTTTTAATCTCTTAAGTCCCATGGGCAGATCAATTGACATAGCAGAAAAGTTACTGTTGAGCTGAGAACATTTCATTAAAAGACGATTGTTCATGAAAAATAACAAAAAATTTAAATTTAAATTTTGATTCACTTCAAGCAATTTTTGTTTAAATGAGTTGTTTAAAAATGTGAGCCACAAAAAAATTAATATCACCATTCGATCTTACGCGAAAAATTACACACAGTCCATGTGTTAAATAATCTCTTCTCAACCCTATTTGTTATGTAGTATAATAATTAAATGCGTAAGCGGATGTCGTGCGATGTAAGTGTTTATTTATACTACATAACCAGCAGGGTTGAAAAAATATTGTCCAACACATGGACTCCGTGTAATTTTTCACCTAAAATCGAATCGTGCTATTAGCTTTTCCGTAACTCGCATTTTTAAACAAATCGTTCTAACAAAAATTGTTCAGGCAATCGAAAGATTAAATTATTTTTCATGAAAATTCGTGTTTTGATAAAGCGTTCTCAGATACCACATTTCGACTAATTCCAATAATTTTTTGAAATACTTGTCCGCCAAATTTGATCCGCAATTATTTGTTGTTGAAATTTTGACTTCAGATTCGGAATCAGCGACCCAAAAAACCTTATATAGGCGTTATTAGAATTCATTTTTATACATCTGAATAGGTTTGTCGACTTTTGGCCATGGAACCGGATCTCCTGACCTCCTGTGCACTGATACGATGCAAAACTAGTACTCCGAAAATATCGAAATTTTCAAGAATTAATTAGTCACAAACATAATATTTTAACAGACGTCACAGCCCAAAATGCTCAAAATAGGGAAATAATATGATAATTGATTCTTTTAAATACAATTGATGCGCAGATACCATATTGAATTCATTATGAAGCGCTCAAAAATCACGAGCCAAATATGGTGAATTTTTAACAAAACTAAATTAATTTTATACCGACATTAATCAGAAAGTTTGCTTTGATTTTAAGTGCACAGATACACAATCTAAATAAGAATATTAAGAAGACTCTAGATAATTTGAATGAACAGGCACCGTTTTACATCATCAAAGAATGCCTTGTGAGAGAAACTGAATTGAGCAAAAAAGCTTTTAAAAAAAATAAAAAACATCAAGGAAAATTTGGGAACATTATGCATATCAAAGGTGATATGCAAAATTTGACGCTGGATATTCACTTGACTCTATTTCAAGACCATTCTGACGCATGGTTTTTGAATATTTCCAACATAGAGATTCCACAAAAGGTAATCAACATTTTATCTTTGGTGTATGGCCTGGTTAAAGCTCAAAAAGTAGATCTTCCTCTACGACCAGTTATTTCGATAATAGGTTCACCCACTAGATGATTGGAGCTACTTAGCAAAATTATCAAAGAACTAGTAACCCTTTCGGAAAAATCAATAAAATATAGTGCTTTCTTTCTACAATTGAGTCAGAATGTTAAAATACCAATAAATTACTTTTTTCTTTCTTCTGGCGTAATAGCCATGTTCCCTGACATTCCATATGAAAGAGTTGAAATTGCCATAGAAAAAAGATGGGATATGATCAAAGTTCATACAAGGATTTCGAAAAAACAATTTCTTGATGCTATTGAATATGTTTTCAATTCCGTATATTTCAAATTCAATGGTACTTTTTATAAACAAAAATTCAGAACTCCGACAGGCTCAGTCTTGTCTCTAATTCTTGCTGAAATTGTGATGGAAGATTTGGAAAATGAAGGTTTTGTTCAAATTAATTTTGAGTTAAACTTTTATTAATTTATATAACTTTTCTGATATGTTAATGATTCTGTACCTGTTTTGCATGCACAAGATGTGGATACCCTACTTAATGTTTTTAATAGTAAAAAGCCAAGACTACAGTTCACTGTTGAAATTAAAACGGAAGTATACAGTAATAAGTATACAGGATTACAATAGATTCAATACGGTTGTCTTACGTTATTTTGAAAAAATCTTAAGTATCTTGAAATTAATGCTAGGAAAATTGGGCTTCATACAATATATAGAGTTCCATTTGAAGTCATATGATTGTGAAATCGGACAGAGATAAATATGAGAAACTTGATAAACAGTGTGTGATTCACAAATTTGAATGCAGACAATGTGATGCTGTTTATATAGGGAAAACAAGGAGGTCACTTAGAACAAGAAAAGAGGAACATGAAAATAATTTCCATAGAAGTGCAAGATATTATTCGGTCCTTACAAAACATTGACTCACACATGGCCATTACTTTAATTGTGATGATGCTAAGATTTTGTATCATGAGAGAAATCAGAAAAAAAAGAGTTCATTGAAATGCTGTTTATGGAGAGAGAAGGTAACAAAGCTATTGATTTAAGAAGAGATCTTTCAAGATACAACAAAATTTGGGATGGAGTCATTAATTGGATACACTGACTGTAGTTTTGGTCAGAATTTTGCCTATGCGCAAATCAATTTTCAATTAAAGAATGAAATAATTGACTTTAGTTTTTATTCAGAATGTTTTCCTATGTGAAAATCATTTCCAATGGAGGAATGAAATATGTACCAAAATAACAATTGCTATTAATCAACTCTGTTTTATTTTCAGGTAATAATGGTTTTCTAATCTAATAATGTTTTCATTTTTTGCATCTGTTTTCCTGTAAATTACCCCCGGTGAGGAAGCCTAAATTTGCTTCGAAACATGTTGGCCCCTAGTAGTATAAAAAAGGCGCCGAAAAAAAAGAGTGAGAGATTTTTGGTACACAAAAAAATTTCATAAGAAAGTAGATGTCATTTCGATCTTTAAGAAATTTCAAAAAAAAGACATTAAGCAAAGATTTGTTCTAGTCTGCAGAGTTGCCTATGATTACTATTAATATTTCTTTTAATTCGACTAATTTCATCATTTTCACTCCGCCCTACTGTATACCATTCTCTATGAAAAAATATATATATGCAGCAGAATATGAAGGTTGTTCATATAAAGTTAATCTGTGAAATTGTGAAAAATTGTATACTTCAAATTTATATTAATTGGTGGAGTCCATGTCAAGTGATCACAAGAATTTTCGTGCTTGAATGGGATTTGCGTGTAACTCAGTGTAATCAGTCCTTTAGTAGTGAAAAAAAACAACAATAAATATTTTTGGAAAATTTCGAAAAATGGTAAAGATATGGGACTTTGAAATTGTTTGTACATTTTTTTTTAAACATGTCTATGGTTTTGATTAACCGATTTAGCTTTTTAAGGTTTTCAAGGTGCTTTATAAGTTTTGTAAATTATATCGTAGGCCAGCCAGTAGTTTAGGAGAAAAAAATTCAAACGCAACGTCCTACATGACGAAGCTTCGCGGGATAGCGTGGAGGCCGCCTGCCGTGGCGAGGCGGTGCCGGTTCTGTTCGCGTTTCGCATTGTTGTCACATTGTCGCGATTCGCACTTGTTTCCCGTTTGTCTTTACACTCGCAGAAAACACGCGTGAATTTGAATTGTGAAGCGGCGTGCATCAAAATATCGTTTTGTCCGCAGACTTGACCACTTCGTGAAGTACAGGCGATGAAACGACTTCGTTTTACTTGATATTCTCAATATTAGCTGAAACTAATCATCATGGAATTCTACTCATGACAATTAAGTTCATTTTACGAGTATTCTTGATTAGTATTCAATTGTTGTTTGTTTATAGATATAGAATACTGTCGACTGTATTCATACCACCGTTTCAAGATTTTGTTCTTCAGTTATCGATAAATATTTATTTCCTTGTTTCCTGTATTTTTTACTTGAATATAGTCTCACTTCGTTAAAAATGCCTTTTAATAGACAATGTTACAATCCTTTTGACAAATCTGATCATAATTTTATGCGAACAAATCTGAGAAATGTTCCACAAAGTATTTGTGACAAATATCCACTTTTCACCAAAAAAAAATTTTATTTCGTGCGAATGCCGTAAAATGTTATCTCAAGGGAAAACTCCTTGTGTTTCTATCGTAACCGCAGATAATGATTTTAACTTAAATGAAGATGAAATCGACATGGATGTTGATACTGATTCTTCTTCTCTAAGTGATATTGAAATGTCGAACGCAGACAAAAGACAAGCAATTTTATCACTTAATACTTTGTTGCGAATTCTCGGAGGTGAAGAGATATATTTCCTTGAGTTGAAAACAAAACAACAAAAGAAGGACGCGTTCAAAAGAGTTTGTGAAACTATACGTTCCAAGCTTTTTGATTTTCCAAACGTATGACTCGTAAAGCCAAGCAATTAATATAATTGGAGGGGTTTTTGTCTTTTCCTGATCAAAAAACAAGAAAAAGTTTAACGAATGAAACAGTAATGTGCGTTAAAGATTTTTATAGAGGTATATTTATAGAGATGCAATTTAAGAGAACTTTATGTGGCTCTTAAAAATACTCATCCAAATGAAAAAGTTGGATTCTCAAAGTATGCAGATTTAAGACCAAAAGAGTGTGTCTTAGCTGGTACAAGTGACATTAAACATTAGAGCAAGCATACGCAACAAATTTCATTAAACAAATTACGTTCAAACAATGCTTTACCACAGATTGATCTGATCAGGAGACTGTAATTCAACCAGTAGATGATTTCGTGGATTTCTTAAGTGACCATATAAAGAAACTTCTTCAACACGATTTTATCGACAAATAACAAAGTTTGCATCTCAAAGACACGAAAGCTGATTTAAAAGTAGGTGAGCTTCTTATTCTTCTCAATTTTTCAGAAAATCACTGTATCGCATATCAAGATTCTTCACAAGGATATTGCTGGTCAAAAATAAAAGTCACTATTCATCCTTTTGTGGCTTACTATCGTATACGTGAAGAGGATGTAAAACACATAAGCTACGCTCTTATATCAGACATAGAAGAACATAACACGATTGCTGCACATCTCTTTCAGAAAAAACTACTAGCCTTTTTACGCGAAACAGGAATTCTTGTGAATGATATAATATACTTTACAGATTGGTCAGCAGTACAATACAAAAATCGCAAGAATTTTGTTAATTTAACACACCACGAGGAAGATTTTGGTTGTACAGGCAGAAGGAACTTCCATGCAAGTTCCTATGGTAAAGGACCTTGCGATAGAATAGGAGGTATTGTTGAAAGGAAAGCTGCCAAAGCAAACCTGAGCAGTTCCATTCTGAAGCATTTAAGCTATTGTTAGTAATCTTGATGAAAATTATAGTATTTATCGTCTTAGGTGTTGAAAGAAAAACCCTAAAATGATTTTTTAAGAATTAAAAAAACTTGGAAGATATTCAAAATTGAAAATTTCGGGTTTTTTTTGAACTCTTATAACTTTAGTCATTTTAATGCTATAAAGGTGTATTTTTTAAAAATTATTCATAATAAGATGCAGTTGGCTGATTTTTCCTCCCATGAACATCAGCTTTACATTCCGATGAAGTGTGCACACGCATACGGTATGGGAGCCGCTTCCTCCAGTTAATATGCATTCTTTTAGTCTCAGTTCCGCAAATTTTGAAAACCCTAATGGTTGCTGAGGATACGATTCTCTAAAAGATTTATGCAGTTCTTTCAGAACGCATAATATCAACCATTTCTGCTCTTTAACTTTTTCCCCAGCATCATTGATAACTGTAACACAGTCTTTTTTTCTTGGCATAATACGGCTGCTGCTATCGCTTCTGTAGAAGCTCTGCACAAAATCTTCCATGTCAACAGAAAGTCGCCCCCCTATTTTTGACTCAGGAGAAACTAAAAATCCATCTTCTGCAACTAATTGTTTGGCTTTGCGTGCCATGTGATTTAAAGATCCAAACGTATCTTCGATTTTCTGGAAGGTCCAACTGTTAGGCCTAATTGTCAAAATTTTGATTCAGAGGTTTTGATCTGTTTCTGATGCTTTACAAATTTCTTGTAAATGATTTATAATTTCTTTTCATCATCACTTAAGAAATCAAAATCAAAAAATTCACTTTTTAATGCAGAAATTACTCTTGTTATTATTTCTTCTTTCTGTGCTCATGTGTGGGCTTACTCGAAGCTTATTAGATATTCACTTAAAACTTGTAGGCATTTATTCAAGTGGGAGAGTGCTAATCCTTTTCTATTTCAGGAAAAAAAACATCATTCATTCCGACATGATTGTTAATTTCATCATTATCAACTTCTCTTTGTTGCTCTTCATTCGCTGGTTGTACGAAGATGGGTAATTGTTTCTCTGTTAAAGGTTTCCTGCAGAAACTACAGAGATATTGACTCTCTAAAAATGCTGGATATAAATCTTTTAAAAATTTCGAAACATTCCGAACATCTGAGGAAGGAATTACTTGAAAGAAAGGATTGTGAGAAATATGGAATCAAGACCATTTAACCAGAAACCCTGAAAACGAATTGATTAGAGGCTATGCGTTTTCAACAGCAGGCATAAAACAATATACGAATATTATACTCGTATGCACGAACTTCAGAACTATGCACGAACTAACAGAGACCCCTTTCTGAAATTTACAGGGCTTTTAGAGGACATTGTAAGCTATCTATATAAACAAATTAAGAAAAAAGTGTTTTTTTTTTCAGAAATTCAGTTTGAAAATTTGTTTTCGAAAAATCCAAAAAGTTTTTGAATTTTTTAAAAAATATTTCTTTAAAACTGCATCTTATTACGAATTATTTTTTAAAAAATACACCTTGATAGCATTAAAATCGCCAAAGTTATGAGAGTTCAGAAAAAAAGACCAAAATTTTCAATTTTGAATATCTCCCAAGTTCTTCGAAATTTTCAAAAATCATTTTCGGGTTTTTCTTTCAACACCTAATAGAACAAATACTAGTATATAATATGAAGCGGAAGAAAATTTATTAAGTGAACGATTCGAAAATTCAATTACGATTGATGGAACTCAGCAAATCCTCGCTGTCATTCTAATCTCCAAGACAGAAGTAAGAACGAAACTTTTTTCTAATTCAGAAGATTTTAATGCGGCAACTGTTCTAAGACCCACTCAAATAAGAACTCGTAAGCCGCGCAAGATTGCTCGCACGAATTGAGAAGTCCGAAAACCTTCTGACCCATTCAAGCCCGAAAATTCTTGTGATCACTTGACATGGACTCCACCAATTTACACCCATTTATATCCACATAAAATCTGTAATTTTAACATACCTTTGTTTGTTCTGTTACTCCTAAAAGAGGCTGATTTCCTTTTATAGTAAACTGAATCATAACTCTGATTACAATGTAAGTATTAATTATGATGGCCAGAAAGGAAAAGATCAAGTGAAAGTTTGAAGGGACTAAACGATCTTTTGAAAATTGATAGGGTCCTAATCCGAAGACTCTAATGATGTAAAAGGCGGGAGCAATTGCTTCAAAAAGAGGTGAGTCTTCTCCTCGAAACTGTATGATTTCATGTTTTTTATAAGATGATGAAGTGGCTCTTTTCACTCGAGATATAATTATATCAAATCTTTTTCGATCGAACTCCATCATTCTATCCTGAAAAAAATAGATTAGATTAGATGTTACAATTATTATTGTTACTCTTACCCCATCTTTCATAAAAAGCCTCCAATAAATGCCTGACGTACTCAATCGGCTCAGTCCTGTAGTTTTTTTTCAATCTCTGAGAACCCTTATGCCCGCAGCCAAATTCTTATTAAAAGCACTCACATTTGCCTGAACATTTGATCAGGGGAGTGGAAAACTCCAGAAAACTAAACCTCACAAGCGCGGACGGTTACCAAAAGACGAGTGTTGACCGCGCCCGTCCGCGCTTAACGTTCAAGATCTCGATAAGTCGAGTATCACCAACCAGCTACTGAACATTGAGACAGAAGCCTCGCAAAACTGGCCAAAAGTCGAAAATTCAAAAAAATAAATGCATTTTTATCGATATCTAGACACATTGAAGTAGCTGATAACAAAATATTGCATTGAATTATTCATTAGTCTTCGAGAAATTGTGCTTCAATTTCATAAATTTCATAAATTCTTTTTTTTTCAGTATTAACTAACATATATTCGTAGAAAAAAAGAAAAAAACTGATCCTTAATTTTTATTTTGTTACGAGAATATGAATTGTAATGTCACATTTTTTGAGAAAACGCGAAATTACATCTACTGCCGGGTCCGGGCTCCCCAGGGCTTCACCTCCAATCGAAAAAAGGAAAGTAGGGATTTGTAGTCTAAAATATTTACTACAACCTACATACCACCTTGATCAAAAAGTTTTAAGACTTTATTTTTAAAATCATAAATACAAGTTTATTCATCATCATCGATATTGTCCCCTTCAAAGTACTCCCCATCGACTGCAACGCACTTATGCCAG
>JAUMHM010000088.1:1013614-1024402 GCA_032362435.1 Melikaiella ostensackeni | reverse complement strand
CTGCAATGTTCACGAAACGTTGGCAAGATTCGTAGTTTTGCACACGATTGAAACCCGAAACACCTCCTTTCATCAATATAGATTAATAACTCTAATATAAATATATTTCTGCTAGTTTTCTTCATTAAACAAAATTAAAAGGACTCACCAATGAATTGTTTTCCTTTCCAGAGAACATCTATCATCTATGCCTTCGAATCTCAATATCCAATTTTCTACACGAATGTACGACAAACAGGACTAACGATAATTATTTTATTTTTTCATCTACATGAATCACGCACTGCACAGTTGAATCAATAAAAAAATAATAGAGGAAAAAACAAGATTATGTTATTTTTATTCGCTAGCATTTATATTCTTGGATGAAAATGATTAATTGAATCAATAATACATGTTTTAAGAAGAAAGTGTTATATTATCAAAAACATGTTTGTCAAAAGGAAAACCTCATTCTTTATGTTTAATAGTTTTCCTTTCAATTAAAGTATTTTTAATATTTCAAAAAGATTGTCATTTCTACGGTTCTGGAAAATTTTCTTTCTTTTAATCGAATCGTGTCGTTTCTTATACAAAATACCGAAAGAAACCAATTTGCGATTATAGAAAATCATTTCGAGACTTTAAAATTTTTGTGAGACAAATGAAGAAAAAATGTTTAAATGAGAAAAATTTGTCCATCAAATGAAATTTGTATTATGAGATTTTCAGTTAGGAAGTTGAAGCAGAATGACCAAATAAGTCGTCAATAATCCAGTGATCTGAAAGAAAGAATTACGTTATCCTATAAATTTTTAAAATACACCAAAACAAAACAATTTGAAAATCCATTAATAAAAAAATTTTTAAATATTAAGAGTTTCAACAATTTTTGGAACAATTATTTTGAAAAGAGGATAATATTTCGAATGGAATGAGAAGGAGTTGAACTTGTATCATTTCTGAGTAAAAGCGTTAATTGAATAATTCAAATTGAGAAAATTTTCAATCAGAAGCTCTCAAATTTGAAAAATTTCAGGCAAAAATTTTGAAAATTGGACAATTTTATTAGAAAGGAGATGAAATCGTATCATTTCTTAATTAAAGCGTTGAAAATTAAACAATTTTGTTTCGAATTGAATGATTGATTTCAGGTTTAAATTTCGAAAACAGTACAACACTACAATTTGTTGTAGTGAATAGTATACTCTCAAAATAAATTTTCAAGTATTGTAGCTAAAATTTTGTCAAATTTTCTTTCTCCAGAATTTAAAGAAAAACGGTAAAGCGGAAATTTTTAACCTTTTTTCTCCTCGTTCTTTTTTCCATAAAGAAGGAATCGTATAAAAAAGCTCAGTTTTTAACGTAAACCACTTCCTTAAAATTGGAAATAAAAAATAAAAAGTGTAAAGTATTAGATTCAAGAGACAGATAAAAAATGATGTCTGAACTCCTTGGAGTACACTTGACCCAAAATACAATTTTCAGACTCACAGATCGAAGGAGTGGTAAATTCACATGGCAACATCCAGCCACTGAAAAGTTCAGTTTATAATTCATAAGATGTACGGTCGTTTCGAATTCCTGTGTTCGAGTGAAAAATATTTATTTAGATTTTGTACTTGAAAAATATTATAATAATTGATGTATTAATTAAGATTTAAGTCTTATTTTATGGAGCATACCCTTCGACTATCATAACGTGATTGCCAGCGACGACAGTTTAACAAAATATAGTCCATGCAATTAGCCTAAAAATGAAAATTCATCTTTTAATTATAAGTTCTCTTCCGTCAACGATTTTGAATATTCAAAAGTATCTGTCAATTGTGGAAAAATTTTCATTAAATTAGAAGCTCTTATAAAAGGATGTGGAGAGGAGACTTGGGTAAGAGCAGCAAAGGTGTAATGCTTAGAATTTCTCTGTGTTTTTCTATGATTTCTGGTGTTTCGTTTTTGTTTTGTAAGTAGTATATATTTATAATTTTTTTATCCTTTTGTTCAGTGATTTTTGTTTATTCATTTTAGGTTATAAGTTCGTTTTTAATTGTCTTTCCAAATCGCTGCTTTCGAAATAAAGTGAGATTCCTAAAGACCTCGCATTGTCATCTCGCGCTGACCATGTCTTCGAAGCAAAGTTTTCCCAGCATATGTGCAAGTCCTTTCCGTGAGGAGGAATATGGAAAAGGAACTGATTTGATGCCTCTCACAGATAACCAGCAAGTAGCGTTTCCTGATTTGCCGAAAGGCATTTAAATATGTGGTGATTGTAGAAAAGAATATAAAGATCTCAATTTACAGTCATCCAGAATTGTAGAAAAGCCTGGTATTAATGTAGAGGAAGAGATAAAAGAGGACCCAGAATTTTGCTTGCCACTGAGAAATGAAAAAGAAGGATGCAATTATGAAAATCACTCAGTGGGTCTCGACGTCCTGAATCAAATAAGAGAAAAATTAGAGCAGAAGAGCACTGCATATTCAGAAAATATTTGTTTACTCACGCTCGCGCATACGTCTTGGAGTCGCAGACAAATCATGCGAGAATTTGGTACATCTGAACGTGAAGCCAGAAAAGTAAAAGACTTAGTTGTCAAAAGTGGAGTTTTGACTTTTCCGGAAGCCAAGCGAGGAAAAAAATTTGCAGACGAAACTAAAAATTTGGTAAGGAACTTCTACGAAGATGACGAGAATAGTCGACTGATGCCAGACGAGAAAGATTTCATATCTGTCAAAAAACTAGACGGTACTCGTGAGCAAATACAGAAGAAACTGATTCTACGCAATCTTTCAGAATTATATGCCAGGTTTGTAACCCAACACGAAAATGCGAAGATCAGATTTTCAAAATTCGCACAACCAAGACCAAAGCACTGTGTCTTAGCTGGCACAAGTGGAACTCACAATGTTTTCTGCGTTTATCATGAAAACGTAAGGTTAATGTTAAATGCGATTGATATCAAACATTTAACTGAGGGGACTGACAGACAATTATCAGATTACCACGACTGCCTGGAAGAAGTCATGTGCAGTGAACCCGTTGATGCTTGTCATTTTAGCGAATGGGAATCTTGTCCTAACATTGAAAATTTTCAAAAGTACCTGATTGATCTATTGGACGTTAATAGTTGCGACACAGTGACCTATCAAGTTTGGCAGCAAACTCATAGAAGCACTTCGAAGACCGGAATAGCAGACACTGAAGCTTTCATGGAAGAACTCTGCACTAAACGTAAAAACCTGAAGACTTACGCATTTCATGCTAAACAACAAGGTTTGTTTCTAAAGCACCTTAAAGTTATACTTAAAGAAGGAGAGATCCTTATTTTGCTTGACTTTGCTGAAGATTATGCTCTCATCATTTAAAATTCTGCACAAGCTTTCCACTGGAATAATAATCAAGCTACTATATTTACAGTAGTTATTTATTATAAAGAAGGAAGCGAGCTGAAGCATTTTGGCTAGGCAATCTTTTCGGATTGCTTAAGTCATGACACTGAAGCTGTATATACATTTCAAAAGCGCATCACTGAGTACCTCAAGAAAAAATTCAGCATTGTCAACAAAATTTATTATGTGATGGTCGGAGCTGTGCAGCATTTTAAAAATAAATATGCCTCCAGCAATCTTTCAAATAAAAAAAAAATTGTGGAATTTCTGCAGCAACACATTTCCCAGCAACTGCACATGGAAAAGGACCAGGTGACGGGATTGGTGGAAATTTGAAAAAACTTGCGGAAAAGCTAGCTTGCAGCGCTCAGCACAGAATCCAATCCTAACTGCGATCGATTTATTCGAATGGGATGAAAATCATTTAAAGGAAACAGTAATTCTTTTCAGTTCGAAAGAAGATCACATGAAGATGACCGAAAAACTAAAAACTAGATTCACTGAAGCAATTGCAATTCCCGGCACCCTAAAATACCACACATTCATTCCAAACGAAAACGGACAATTGCAACTGAAACAAACTTCATTCGCAAAAGAACATGATCTGTTTTCGAAGATAGTCAAAAAGTCTCAAGTTCAGAGAAGCAAACAATGCGCGAAAAAAAGGCGAACAAATAAATTATGATGAATTTAGTGCAGCTTTGCTTGAGAATCATGCATACAGTAAGTCCCCGGTTGGACTGGCCGGACTGTCCGGGCGCGCGAGGGAGGGTTCCATAACCGCATGACTATCGTCAGTCCCATAATGTCGAACAACATTTTTATCGGAAAAAAGTCAAGCTTTCGTTTAAAAATGCTTCAAAAAAATCTAAAATTTTTCTATATTCAAAAACATTGTATTTCACAGAATGAAGTAATGGTTAAGGCTATATGTAAGAAATAGTTGGTAAGGTAGTACATGAAGATTGTCGATCAGAAAACATGTAATGGTGCTGTAAACACTCTTAAACCCCTCAAAAGGGAGAGAGTATGAACAACTGGAGAAGTAGTTTAGGCGAAAACTTTTTTTCATTAATAATAGATTGAGAATAAATAAATTAATTTGAATTCGAATGATACCTCTGTAGAAGTAAAATGGCAAGATATGTGTAAAGACACTAGTTGTATAACATGAACAACAAGCCAGCCAACCAAACAAAAATAAACGGCAAAGTCTAGGGTTCCAATATCCTGGGTGAGCCATAGGATCAGAAAATATGTGCCACTAACAGCATGAATGCTGAGATTAAAAAGCCAAATTAATAATGTCCAATAGTTTAACGAGTTTAGTTCTTCACTCGCCGCCATAAGATCATCTCGAAGTTCTTCTATTATCTGGAGATGGGAAAAAATGATTAATTATTATATATTTTTAATTTTATAGTAATCAGAGGAGTCACTTTTGCTACCTTTGTTCCAATCTTCGACTTTGCTATCGAGCTGGTTTCATCTGGACTGCATTTCCTAGCAATTTCATTCAAATGTTTAAACCTCTGTCCGATTATTATTGCCATTCCAGAGAATTTAATGACAGAAAAACAAGTTCCGATGTATACAAACATGTAACTAAAATTAACAATAAAGCTTTCTTCAAAAGCATACATTCCTGTTTGATTTATCCACAGCCAAGCTAGAATATTAAGCATTACTGCTATCCAGACCCAAAATCTGGTCTTCTTGTATGTTTGAGGAAAGCCTAATTCGCTGCTTTGATGATCAAAGTGTTGAATAATGTTCCAAACTTTGACAAATTGATTTCTTGTCAATATGGTTATGAATATGTCAATCAGCATGGTAAAGTAATTGAATAGTACCTAGAGATGAAAAAAATATGGTTAAAAAATATTTATTTATTTAGCATTATTAATTTTTTTGAGGGAAGAACACGAAAGGGGTAGGAGAATGGGCGGCATGGTGTCAGGGCTTAGAAGGGAACTGATAGAAGATGAGAGAGCGGACGAGAGAGAAGAAAAGTTTGACGGGGTAATGGTGAGAAGGATATAAGGTAGGAAGAGAAAAGATGGCTACCGTTTGTGTGTATAAGAGGAGATGAGAAGAGGAAGGATGGGAAGTAATAAATAAATGGATGGAGAAAATGAATAAGGAGTTGTTGTCGATAGGGGGAGATTTTAATGCCTGGACCGGAGATTCATGGGGGAGGTATTAGATGAAAAAAGGGAGACGTTCAGGAGAAATTCGAAGCAGAGAGATGTGATCCTGAAGGGTACAACTCTTTTGAACCTGTTAGGAGATCAAGGATGGTTCATGTGTAACGAAAATACCAAGAGGGATGAAGAAGGAGAAATGACGTTCACAGGTAAAGGGGACACCATAACAGATTACATTCTGGCTAAAGAAAGTATAAGGAAGCAGATGGTTAGAATGGAAGTGGGTAATAAGATAGGCGCCGAGCACTTCCCAGTGATAGCGAAATTAAGATGCGACGGCCCAAAAAGCGGTTGGGGGAAGAAGAAAGGAAGGGGGGAAAGAAAATTGAAAATAAGCAGTTGGGGGGAAGATAAGTTGAGATAATTTAGAGAAAAAAAATGAAAAACGAGGCTGTAGGGAGTATGCAAGAGGAAGGAATAGACACGCAGCTAGAAAAACTTAAGAGTGATTGATAAGATAAGGGAGGAGATAAGACCCAAATGAGGTAGAGAGGGGGGTAGGAGAGGTTTGCGGGGAGATGAATACAGGGCAAGTAAAGACAGGATGAAGGACAGTGTAAGAAAATGGAGAAGAAGGGAAGTGGAGAAATGGGAATTTAACACAAGAAAAAAAGATCACGAGAGAATGTTGAGTGAAAAAAGACAGAGGGAGAAGGAAAGGTACATGAAAAAAGTCGAAAAAGCAGTAAAGGAAGGGAAGGAATAAGAGTGATAAGCAGGGAAAGAGGAGGAAGGAAGTGCATAAATGAGGGAATCAGGATGGAATAGAGAATGAAGTATTTCAAGAGACTTTGATGGGACGTGAAAAGTAGGGTAAAGGTTGAAGGAAGAAAAATGGTAGCGGGGGACGAGGACGGCAGAAACAAGATAAGTAGGCAAAAGGTAAGTGAAGCAATTGCAAGGCTGGAAAGAAACAAGACAACAGGTGAGGATGGCTTGGAGAATGAAGCACTATAATATGGTAGAGAAGGAGTGAAAGAAGAGATGTGGAGGATTTGAAATAAGGTTTGGAGAGGCTAAGGGTGGCCGAAGGAGCAGAAGACAGAGCTGGTAGTGCCGTCGATAAAGAACAGGGAAAAAGAGTAGATGAATATAGAGGTATCACACTCATGTCAGTGGGATATAATATTTTTGCGGAAATGCTTAGTGAGAGACTGGAAAGAAATTTGACTCCTTGAACAGAAGGGTGCTATGGAAAGCCATAAAAAAGAGAGGAGTAGAAGAAGGTTTAATAGAGAGGATAAAAGATTCAATTGCGGAGACTAAGATAACGGTGAAGATAGGAAAAAAGAGAGGAGAGGAATTCTGGGCATGAAGGGGACTTAAACAAAGGTGCCCGTTGAGCCCACCTCTGTTTAGTGCCTTATTGGCAGACTTGGAGGAGAATATGGAGAGGAAAGAAAAAGGGGGTGAGTATGTGAGAGAAAAATATTTAACGGTGAATGTGAGTAAGACTGAGATGATGTGTTTCAGAAAAAGAAAGCGTTGAGAATATTATGAATGGAAGGTGAATAACAAGGTCGTGGAGTTTGTGGAGGAGCTTAGCTACCTAGATTCTTGGTTCGAAGCAGGAAGAGAAAACGGCCTGAAGGTGTGTGAGAGAGAGAGGGATTGAAATGTGTGAGAAATGTAGTGGGACTAGTGTGAGGTATAGGAAAAAGAAGGTTCAGAAATGATTGGAGGATGAGAGTGTGGATGTTCAAAGTGTTAGTATGGTCAGTGTTGAATTATGGAGTGGGAATTTCGGAATGGAATGAGCATAAGACAGTGGAAAGTCTGCATGAGAGATTTCTGAGATGGGTCATGGGGGTAAGTTGGGACTGCCCAGGTTATATGCTGAAGGAAAAAATAGGCCGAGAGGAAATGGTGCTGAAACAACTGAAGAGATCTAGGAATTTTGAAGATAAACTAAGAAGAGGAGAGGGTAGCAGAATTGCTCAAGCATGTGCCTGAGAGATTATGAACAAATAGAGGAGGGGTAATGTGGGATGTTCAAAATGAGCGGAAAAGAGATACGAAATGAGACTTGACTGTGGTATGCAAGTGAGGGGTAGAGAATGCCAGGGAATAGAGAAAGAGATGAGGGCAAGGTAAGGAGAGGAACGATTGAAAAAAGTTTCAGAGACACGGTGCAACAGCATGTATAGGATGGTTGGGGGAGGGGGGAGAGTAAGGAGGAGAGAATAAAGTGGATTTTGAATAGGAATGGTCAGCATGAGGAATGGATGAAGAAGTTGGTAAAGTTGAGAGAAGGAGAGAGAGCTAGTCGCATGGGGTAGGGAAAAGCCAAAAAGCCATAAGAAGGGAAGTTATGAAGTAGTGTTGCGGAATAAAGCCATAATTTTAGATTGGTTGTGGTAAGAGGAAACGGAAGCCCATGGCAAGGTCGCAAGTGTCTAGCATTAAGAATAGTGGTTAAGACAATATTTAAGAAATAGTTGGTAAGGTTGTATATAAGGATTGTCGATGAGAAAACATGTAACAGTTCCGTAACGGCTCTTTAACTCGTTACAGGGAGAGAGTATAAACAAATGAAGATGGATTTTGTATGTACATATTTGTTTGCAATATTTGTGTAACTTACTTTTCCCCTTTCAGTGGTACTTAAAACAAGCCTTTGATCAGTTCCGTTTAAGATTCGATTGAAAATTGTGACAATAATATAGGTATTACTGAAAATCGCAAAAAAACTGAAGAATAGATGGGCGTTCGACGATACCAGACGATCTTTGGAAAATCGATACGGTGCCAAACCAAAAATCCTGATTATGTAAAACATTGGAGAGATGGCTTGAAAAAATGATGAATCTGGACCATGAAATTTATCCTTATTTTGATTTTGATTCCAGAACCCGATTCTATTCAAATTAAATAATCTCGTGGGAAAAATTCTTCGTTCAAACTTCATAATCATAGGCTGAAGCAAAAAGGACTATTATCAACCCATTCAAGTTTCGAACACGTCAGAATTGAAAATGGTTTTCATACACAATGGGTATTTTGCAACAATAATAGAGAATTTGCATGCATTTAATTAATCGTTTTATTTGAAAGCTTATGATCTAAAGATTTTTTAAAAGCGCCTTCTTAACAATTTCAAGTACTTACAGCTTATTTTGAAATGGTTTAAAATGCATATTTGGAATTCTACGTTCTAATGAGTGGCCATTAGGAGAGAGCGAAATTTTTTTTTTTTAATTCGGAGGGGGCCCAAGAGTTGTAGTTTGGTACTCAAAATAACGCATAACAGGGAACTTTTTCTTATTTTGGTACGAAATTAATTCTTTAATAGATGAAAATGGTTTTAAAAATTGATATTTTGAACTTAAATTATCCTCCAAAAACAATGCAGCAATAAAGAAATCCATATTCATTGTAAATTGCTACATAAGTTTCGAAAAAAGGAGAATAGTCTTGTTTTTACTTGATAAAATCGAAGTTATGTTGCACTTCTAGATTCGCAGTATATTTCTGTGGTACTTGTGGTTGCGCACTAGAGATAGGTTGCACTTCTGGCTGCGCAGTATACTTCTGTGGCATACAATTGTACTGCGCAACAATGAACCTCACGGAAGTCTACTGCGCAACTGTAGATTGCGACACAACTCTAGTGCGCGTCCGAAAGTACGACGTAAATCTACTGCTCAGCCTTAAGTGTCATAGAGTTGTTCTGCGCAACCATAAACCCTATAAAAGTCAACTGCGCAGACGGAAATGCGATATAACTCCAGTGTGCGTCCTGAAGTACTCCAGAAGAACTCTACTGCGCAGCCATAAGGGTCATAGATTGCACTGCGCAGGCATAAACCCTATAAGAGTCTACTGCGCAGCCGGAAATGCAGAATATTTCTACTGCGCCACCATAAACGCAGCTGAATCTTACTGCTTAACCGGAAATGCCATAGTACTCCACTGCGCAACTTCAAATGGCATGTAACTCCACTGCGCACCCGGAAGTTCCCAGTTCGGATCTTTCACGCTCAAATCCGGTCCGAAAATTTTCGGTCCGGATTAGGTGAGAACGGAACCGACACTTTTCGGATCGGATCTCTGGGAGGAGCCGGACCGAAAGTTTCGGATCCGGTCCTCCAGAGATCCGATCCGAAAAGTATCAGTCCGGGTATTGCACATTATTAGATTAAGTGATATTTTTCTTATTAGTAACGATTATTCCACGGATAGAAGAATGATGATGATGGTATGGTTCTAAAAGTGAAAACTTACACCTATATAATTATCGTCCGAAAGCTTAATAGCACACTGTAAAACGTTGATCCTCAAAAGTACAGCGAATTCTGTGTAGTTTCGACTTGCAACATTTGTGAGACACGAAAACAAATGAAGGCACGATGAAAATTTTTTTTGTTCAAATTGAGGTGCAACAAATTTACACCAATGGTTTTTTGTGCAACAAAAAAAATTGTATGCATCGTAAGTTGTCGTTATATCAAAATATATAACAAAAAATCATGATTTTTCACTATTAAAAAATTTTTTTTTGGTTTTCAGAAAAAAGGTTGACTTTAAAATCCTCAAAGAAGAATTTTCAACAAAAAGAGATACTTTTCAACTAAGCAAGCTGGATTTTTAACCAAAAAATAATCATTTTCAAGCAAACAGTTGCATTCACAAACAAATAGTTGAAAGCAAAAACTCTAAAACTCAAACAAAAACAGCTGCGTTTTGAGCCAATAAAGTTGAACTTTTAACAAAATAGTTGAATTTTTAAGTCAAGAAGAATAATTTGTTACAAGGCTGCTGAGTTTTCAACCAAGAAAGATGAATTCTTTACCAAAAAGATGACTTCTCTATCCGAAAAATGGATTTTAAACGAAAGAGATAAAACTTCAACCAAAAAGAGTTGTATTTTCAACCAAACAGTTGAATTTTAAAGTCAAGAAGATGAAAGTAGCATACCTGGGCCCGTTCTGTGACAGCTACATGGTTCCAGCCGCCACCGACCGATAGCGCCATTGTTGCTATCGGTATCTGACTTAAAACTGGTTTACCGAAAGTCGATAACTCTGTCGGTAAGGTAGGGAACCAGTCTATAATTTTATCTCGGCCCATGAGGATGGTCTCTGCATTACCGACCGAGTGTGTTGTTCAAGTTCAGGTAGGTGACGTACGAGGGTCACTCAACAAGTACTTAGCCTCACCGCCCAATGGCGCTGCTATTACGAAAGAGTTTTACCATCGTGCAGTACATTCTTTT
>JAUMHM010000088.1:974897-995759 GCA_032362435.1 Melikaiella ostensackeni | reverse complement strand
CGTTATAAGGTGGAGTGTCCATTCATAACGTCAGTCCCACCAAACTTCGGTCATGCAAAGGAAAGTATAAAAACCAATCCAGGACCAAAGGAGTTATGATCGGTTTGTGTTGTATACTGAGGAGGGCACCAGTCTGCTGCAGTTTGGTCTCGAAGATGGATAAAGACCATTGAAAGCAAGTGTGACAAGAATACTCAACGGTGAACAAAAGCTTAACAAGCTCATGAGCTTCCCTAAATTCTCCCTTTAAAAGGTCAATTTTTAGAGCTCTTAGAAATCTCAAAAACCTTACACAATTTTGAAAACTTTTCATAAGTTTTCTCAAAACTTTGTATAAATTTGCAATAGTTTCTAGAACCTGCCATATATTTGCGCAAGGTTACGCACATTTCAAAAATTCTCGAATGTCCCTGAATTTCCATACATTTTCGAAAGTTTTCGTAGATTATCATAAATTTTCCAAAGTCTCCGTGAGTTTCTGAAAATTCTCGGTAATTTATAGAAAATCTTAAATTTCCATGACTTTTTTTTGCCAGAAAATGAAATAGTACAAATGAAATACTCATCGTGGATTTTGTTGTCATTTCAGTAATCCTGGAATGCTTAAATTGCGCAACACTTGTTCCTTTGCTTAAAGAAAAAAACTTCAAGAATACCATTTACACCTTTAAACCGAAAAATTGAATGCGCAAACGCGCCAACTACAAATGAAAAATGTAGGAAACCACTATAAATATTTGAAAATAAGCGCGCAAAAGAAGTTGACGTGATTTTTCTTTCAAATTCTTTTTTAAATCCCGATTCTTATCGTTTAGAGGTTCCGCTGGACTGTTTTTGGTCTAAAAATTAATTTTCTTGGTTTTGGATTTTTTTTAAATACAAAATTAAGGCTAAAAAATCTTTCAACCCCTAGAAAGTATTTGTTATTTATTAAGGAATAAGACCTGAACCTAATAAAACAAACAAATTTTCTAAAATATATTATCGGGCTAAGAATATAATTTATTTTATTTTATTGCCATTAAGTAATGAATACAATTATTAATTAATAATATTACAACCAATATCCACAGGATTTTTTTTCAAATATAAAGAAAATATTGTCCATAACGAATAAATTAAGAACATTGACACTTAAAAAAATCTTGAATTTCGAAGTACACATTTTTAATAGTTTAAAGATTCATATATAGAACTTCAAAATTTTTTTTAACGAATTTAGGATAAATTCATAAAAATTCAAACCAATTCAAATTAAATTCAAAAAAATTCAAATGTATTGAGGAAAAATCCAAAAAATGGAAGTGAATTTAGAAGAACTCAAGGAAATTCAGGAGAATAATGAAATTCGTAAGGATCTGAGTGAATTGAACCAAACTTTAAGAATCAAAAACTTTTCGTTCATTTTTTTTAAATGGGAGTGAACAGAATTCAGGGTGAATTGAACAGAATTTAAATAAATTTAAAAAATAAAATAATAATAAACCGATGAGTTAAATAAAATTCGAGTAAATTTACAGGAATTCAAGTGATCCTTAGGCGAATTTCAAATGAATTCAAATGAATTGAAAACAAATAATTTGAATAGAATATATTCCATTGATTTCAGTGAAATTTTAGTGAATTTAGAAGAATTAAAGGGAATTAGATCGAATTCATACGAGCTCAAGATGAATTTTGAAGAACCAAACATTCAAATTTAATTTAGTTTAATTGAATTTAATTTAATTTAATTTGCTCGTTGGATTCTTTTTTTTTTAATTTCCTAAAATTTCGTAACAAAATTTTCAAAATCCGAAAAAATTTTATTGAACTCAGATAAATGACAGTGAACAGAAATCTGATAAGATTCATAAGAATTCAAAGTGAATTTAAAAGAATTCAGGTTAAACTGAAAAAATTCAAGAGAATACCAAAGACTGGAAAAAAGTTTGAAAGAATTTAGGATAAATTAATAAGAATTCAGAGTGGATTCAAAATGAATTCAAATAAATTGAAAAAAATTGTTGAATATAAAATATTCTACTGATTTCAGTCAAATTTGAGTGAATTTAGAAGAATCCAAGGGAATTAGAAAAAATTATATGAATTCAAGTTGAATTTCAAAGAATTCAAGGAGAATTAAAAAAATTACAAACAATTTAAAAAATTTAAAAGAATTTGAAAGAATTCAAGAATTTTCAGAAATAGGTATAGACTTGAATTCAATAGCTTCGATGAAATTGATACCATTCCAAAATGCATTGAAAATAACTCAGGGTGGACTTAAGATAATACAGGGTGGATTTAAAATAATTCAAGTGAATGCTAAAAAATTGTCTGAATTTAAGAAATTAAATTCAGAAAACGAATTTAAATTTTCCTTTAACGTCAAACTTTAAATTTTACTTTATTTTATTTTATTTTATTCGGTCGTTGAATTTTTCGTTTTTTTAATATCCAAGAGTTTCGTAGTAAAATTTTTTGAATCAAATTTAAAAATTCATCGAATTCAGATAAATGGCAGTAAATAGAAATCTTAAAAAATTTTCAAGAATTCTAGGTGAACTTAAAAATCTTTAGGGCGAATAAAAAAAAACTAAAAATCCAGAAAAGATCCATTGAATTCAATGAATTTCAAGGGAATTCCAAAAAATTCAGGGTGAATTTAAAAGAATTCGAGGGAATTCAGAAGTAGGTATAGTCTCAAATTCAATAGTGGCCTTGGGTTCTCTGTTTTAATTTACTGAAAAAAGTAACTATAGTGACTTTACTTTTACAAAGTGACTAAAAAGTGTATTGAAAAAGTAGGCTAAATAAATATATATATTTTTTGTGTATTTCGAAATTTAAGATTTTTTTTTGTAAGACGGTATAAATATTATCAATTTATTCAACATGGAGAATATTATCCTTATATTGTGGAAGAAGTTCTGTGCATATTATTCCAGAAAAAAAGAAGCTTTATGGGCCATTTCAGACCATTAATTGTAATTAAATTCCACAATTTCGTATTCTAAGCCCGATAATATCTCTAAAAATGCTTTTTTTCTAACATTAAATTTAAGTCTGATTCCTGTATCAATAAAAAATACTTTCTAGGGGTGTAAGATTTTTTGGCCTTAAATTAAATAACATTTTTTTAAATCAAACATTAAGATAGTTCATTCTCAGGCCTGAAACGGCCTAGTGAAATCTCTAAACAATTTTTTAAAAAGAAAAGAGAATTTGTAGCAGTATTTTTTCACCAAAATAAAGAAATCTAGGGGGTAGCGTTTGCAAATTTCAAATTAATTTTAGGCACTCTAATTAACAAAAATAAAATAGTTTTGTTGCTTATTTTCTTGATAAAAGAAAAATAATCATGAAAGAACTCACATATAAATTTTCTTTTTCCTTTCCAGAACACGTCCATGTCTTCAAATGACAATATCCATTGGTAGGTCAGGTACTCAGTCTAGCTGCAGTATAGTAAAGGGCAAATAAACGAAAAAATAATAAAGAGACGTACATTCGCGTGTCAGCCTTTCGCATGTACAGGAACGCTCGAGTATTACTCTATGTCAGAAGGGATGAATTATTGAACAAGAGAAACATACTAAATAAAAACTGTACTGAGAAAACGTTCTCTACGACGCTTATAGAGTACACAAAAATAATTCAATTTGACATTAACATATTCTTCTCGATTTAATTTTTCACGAGCAAACAGCTGCTCGAAGCCATTATTGATTATTTTATTTTTTATGTACATGAATCACGCACTGCATTCTGATCGATCGTAAAAATGGAATACTGGAAAACAAACCATCCTTTGAGAATTTTCAATCATTATCGTTATTCTTCTTATTCGAATGAACCAGAGATTTAACTTCTAAAATGTCCTGAGACTAGAATGATCGATAAAAAAGATTAAATGAAAGGAAAAGTAAGTCAAGAAAGAGATTGAGAACGAAGAGTTTGAGTTCGATAGAAGGACAAATTAAAAGAAAATGGGATAGGGAAGAGAGAGAGGAAGCATTGAGGATAAGGAAGAAGAAGGATCGATCTTAACACATCCGAAAATGTTCAGAACACCCACAACGGAAAAATACAAGGACGGAACGATAAATGAGAAAGATAAGGGGGGAGAAGAAGAAAAAGTTGAGAATGGAGGTCTGACAGAAAAGAGATGATAAAATAGGAAAACATTCAAGAAAATTTGGGAAAAAGGATGCAGACTTCAGAAGAAAGACTAGAGAAGCAGGTAGAGCATAGTAAAAAGGTGGAAGAGTTGGAAAGTAGGATAGAGAAGATAGAAAGCTCAAATTGGAAGTTTGGTTGTGAGAAAAGTAAGAAAGAATATAAGAAAAGATTGAGAAAATAGAGAGAAGGATAGAAAGGAAAGCGATAGAGGAAAAAAGAAAGAATATATGATGAAGGATCTAAGATTAAAGGGGAAGGAGCCGATAGAAGGAATGGAAGAAGTGCTAAGAAGGATAGAAGCAAGGGAAGAAATCGAGAAAGACAAAAGTGTAGGAAAGGTAGGGAGGAGAGGAGAGCAAATGGCACTAGTGAAACTAAAGAAATGGGAAGAGAAAAATCAAAGGATGAAAAGGGTCAGGGCATTATATAGAAGCTTGGAGAGAAAAGAGGATGATCTGACATGGGAAGAAAGGAATTTGCAGTATATTTTAGGGAAAATAGCAGGAGAGAAAAAAAAGAAGGGAAAGAAGACGTGGGTTAAGTATGGAAGAGTACAAATATAAGGTATATGGTGGGATTGGGATGAAGAAAGGAAAGAGTTAGTAAAAAGTGCGGTGACGAAGAACTAGGAGAGAAAGGAACGGAAAATGAGAAAAATAAGAAAAGTAGGGAACGAAAAGAGACAAGAAATGGAACAGGGGAAGAATGAAGGATATGCTACTGGATGAGAAAGATAAGGGGAAAGAACAAGAAAATTCTGAAAAAAGAAGTCTGATAGAAGACGAAAATTTAACTTTAAAAGAAATGAACAAAATGATGGATGTAATAGAGATAAAGAAATGAAGGCAGGAGGAAAGCGGAGAGGAAATCAAACACAAAATTAGAAAGGAAACGGCACAGCTTAGAAGGAAAATGAAATTTAAAAAAAAAACTGAGAAAATTCGTAAAAAAGGACGCAGACTTCAGAACAAAGACTAGAAAAGTGAGTAGAGCATCGTAAAAAGATAGACGAGTTGGAAAGTAGGATAGAGAAGATAGAAACCTCAAATTGAAAGTTTGGTTGTGCGGAAAGTGAGAAAGAGGATAAGAAAAGATTGAAAAAATAGAGAGAAGAATAGAAAAGAAAGCGATAGAGGAAAGGAGAAAGAATATAGGAAGGAGGATCTGAGATAAGAGGGGAAGGAGCCGATAGAAGGAGTGGAAGAAGTGCTAAGAAGGATAGATGCAAAGGTAGAAATCGAGGAAGTCAAAAGTGTAGGAAAGGTAAGAAGGAGAGGAGAAAAAATCGCACTAGTGAAACTAAAGAAATGGGAAGAGAAAAATCAAAGGATGAAAAGGGTAAGGGCATTATATGGAAGCTTGGAGAGAAAAGAGGATGATCTGACATGGGATGAAAGGAATTTGCAGTATATGTTAAGGAAAATAGGGGAAAAGAAGAAAGAAGGGAAAGAGGACGTGGGTTAAGTATAGGAGAGTACAGATATAAAGTATATGGTGGGATTATGATGAAGAAAGGGCAGAGTTAGTAAAAAGTGAGGTGACGTGGAACTAGAAGAGAAAAGAACGGAAGAGAGGGAAATAGGCCATAATAGAGAGCAAAAAGAGACGAGAAATAGAAGAGGGGAAGAATGGGGGATATGCTACTAGATGAGAAAGATAAGGCGAAAGAACAAGAAAAAATTGAAAATAGAGGTCTGATAGAAGAAAATTTAAATTCTAAAGAAATGAGCAAGATGATAATCGAGGTAATAGGGATGAAAGAATAAAGGCGAGAGGAAACAAAAAAAAAATTAGATAGGAAACGGCAGAGCTTAGGAGAGAGATCAGGAAATAGGAAAAAATCTGGGAAAATTTGGAAAAAGGATGCAGAGTTTAGAACAAAGACTAGAAAAGCAGGTAGAGCATAGTAACAAGGTCGAAGTGCTGGAAAGTAGGAAAGAGAAGATAGAAGGCTCAAATCAGGAGTTTGGTGTGGGGAGAATGAGAATGAGGATAAGAAAAGGTTGACAAAAATAGAGAGAAGAATGGAAATGAAAGCGATAGAGGAAAGAAGGAAGAATATAGTGACAAAAGATCTTAAATTAAAGGGGAAGGAATTGAAAGAAGGAGTATAAGAAGTACTAAGAAGGATAGATGCGAAGGTAGAAATAGAGGAAGTGAGAAGTGTAGGAAGGGAAGGGAGGAGAGAAGAGAAAATGGCACTAGTGAAACTAAAGAAATGGAAACAAAAGAGGCTAATGATAAAAAAGGAAAGGGCGTTATATGAAAGCTCGGAGAGAATAGAGAATGATTTGACATGGGAAGTAAGGAATATGCACGATAAGTTAAGGGAAATAACGGAAGAGAAAAGAGATAAGAGAGAGAGGACGTAGATCAAATATAGGCGAGTACAGATATAAGGTATATGGTGGGATTGGGATGAAGAAAGGGAAGAGTTAGTAAAAAGTGCGGTGACGAGGAACTAGGAGAGAAAGGAACGGAAGAGAGGAAAATAAGAAAAGTGGGGAACAAAAAGAGACTAGAAATGCAACAGGGAAAGAATGAAGGATATGCTACTGGATGAGAAAGATGAGGGGAAAAAATAAGAAAGTGCTGAAAAAAGAGGTCTGATAGAAGACGAAAATTTTAATTTTAAAAGAAATGAACAAGATGATGATCGACGTAATAGAGATAAAGGAATGAAGGCAGAAGAAAAGGTGAGAGGAAATCAAATACAAAATTAGAAAGGAAACGACAGAGCTTAGAAGGGAGATGAGGAAATGGAAAAAAATCCCGGAAAATTTGAAAAAGGGATGCAGACACTAGAAAAAAGACTAGAAGAGCAGGTAGAGAGCATATTAAAAAGGTAGAAAAGTTAAAAAGTAGGATAGAGAAGATAGAAAGCTCAAATCGGGAATTTAGTGGTGTGGAGAGTGAGAATGAGGATAAGGAAAGGTTGACAAGAATAGAGAAAAGAATAGAAGAACAGAAGAGGCAAGAGATGAGAATGAAAAGGGCGTTATATAGAAGCTCGGAAAAAGATAGAGGACTATTTGACATGGGAAGAAAGGAATATGCAGTATAAGTTAAGGAAAATAGTGGAAGAGTAAAGAAAGGAGGGAAAGAGAACGTGGGCTAAGTATGGAAGAATACAGATACAAGGTATATGACAAGATTGTGGCGAAGAAAAGTAAGAATTAGTAAAAAGTGTAGTTTCGGGGAAATAGGAAAGAAAGGAACGGAAGAGAGGAAAATAAGAAATAGTAGGGAACAAAAAGAGACGAGAAATGAAAGTATGGAGTGATGGTGTATATGCTACTAAAATGTAGCAGGCTTGAAAAAAAGGATAGTGAGTTCATCAGAAATTTAGAACAATGGGAGGTATTAGTAATGATGAGGATGTGTCTAGACGAAAAGGGATGGGAAAGAGTAAGGGGAAGGCTACCAAGAGGTTGCAGATGGCAGGTTCCAAATGCAAAGGAGAAGAATAAAAAAGGCAGGGTAATGGGAGGAATTGTGATGTTAATAAGAAGGGAATATATAACAGGGAAGGATAAGGAAGAGATGAAGGAAGAAAAAGAAGGATTAATAGCAAAAGAGGTAAAGATGGGAAAAGAGAGGTGGGAGACAGTGAGGATATATATATAAACGAAGATATGCAGGAGAAATCTGAGGAAGTAAATGAACTGTTGGAAGAAAATAAAGTAGGGATTAAGGTTATAATGGGAGGAGATTTCAGTGCGAGAACAGGAGATAGAGGGGGAAGGGAATGGGGAGAAGAGCGAGGAAGAAAATCCAAAGACAAGATTCTGAATAGGGAAGGGAAGAAATTGTTGAAGAGCTTGGAGGAGATGGAATAGTTTATCTCAAACGAAAATATAGAGGGGGATGAGGAAGGGGAATATACACGCTCAAGAGGAGAAAAGCATACGGTAATTGGCTATGTGATAGTAGACGATGAGGTAAGAGAGAAGGTCAAGAAACTAAAGTAAGGAGATTATACAGATTCGAATCACTTCCCCATAATACTGTCATTAGAGGGTGGAAAGAGTAATCAAAATAAAGAAAAAGAGGAAGTAACGTTAAGAAGGGGCAATTGATCAATAGCAGAAAGAGAAAAGTTTTAGCAAAATGTAAAGAATATTGAAATGGGAGAGGGAAATGTAAACGAAGAGGTGGAAATAATGATAGGAAAAATTAGAAGAGTATTAGAGGGCACATGCAAAAAAGAAAGTAGTGATAGAGGGGTAAGACATGGATGGGATGAGGAATTTAAAGAGAAGGAGAAAGAAGTGAGAAAGGAATAAAGAAAACAGAGAAAAGGAAAAAGTAGTGAAGGAAAACGTAGGAGAAAAGGAAAGAATATACTGAGATGTTTAATAAAAAAGCGAGGGGAAAAGAAGAAAGTTTGAAGAAGAGGCGGAGAAGGCTAGGACTGAAGAAGTTTAGAAAGCAGTCAATAGAGAGAGAAAAAAGAAAAAAAAGGAAACCCCAATATTGGGATGGTAGAATGGATAAAATATTTTATGGATTTGCTGGGAGAGGTAGAGAAGAAAGTAAAGGAAGGGAGGAAAAAAAGAGAACGGAAGGAGATAAGGAAGAGGACATAACAAGGAAATAAATAGTCAAGGTGTTAGGAATAATGAAAAATGGGAAGGCTCCCGGTTCAGATGAAATTCCAAATGAAGTCTGGAAATATAGGGAGAAAGAACTAAAGGAATGGGTATGGATAATGTGCAATCGAGTGTGAAGAGGAGAGGGGTGGTCGGAGTTATGGAAAGAAATAGTGGTATCGATAGTGAAAGAAGGAAAAGAGGAGGAGGTTAGAGATTATAGGGGAGTGATGCTAATGCCAACATTATATAAGTTTTGTAACTGTTTTATCGGAGAGGTTAAAGAAAGAAGTTGAGGCAGAGAAGATAGTGCCACCAAATCAGACTGGGATTAGGAAAGGAATGGGGCTGATAGACAACATATATGTTCTGAATTTTTGAAAGAATAATGATTAAAAGGACGAAAGGGGGAATGAAAACAATCTTCGTGGATTCGAATGCGGCGTTTGACAAATTGAATCAAGACGAGATAAAAAAAGTTATAATGAAAAAGTGGATAAAAAAAGGTTTAATAAAGACAGTATCAGAAATTTTTCGAGAGCCAAAAGGCAAGATAAAGGTAGCAGAGCAATTGGGAGTTAGTTTTTGGTTGGTGAGAGGAGTAAGACAAGGTTGTCCACTGAGCCCTCCTTCTTTAATATATTAATATCAGACTTAGAAGAAGAAATGAAGAGAAAATGATGGGGAGGAGTTATGATGGGAAAAGAAAAGGTATATACACTGGCATACGTGGACAATATAGTGGTAGTGGCAGAGGATGAAGAGGGGATCAAGGGCTTAATTGCAGGGTTGGAGAAATACTTAGATGAGAAGAGATTGAATCTAAATGTTGAAAAGATAAAGATAATGAGGTTTAGAAAATGAGGGGAAAGAAAAATTAATGGACTGGGAGATGAGAGGAAGTAAAGTTAAAAGAAGTACAGGGGTTTAAATATTTAAGATATACGCGAAAAAATGAAGATGAAAAAAGTGGCGGGGGTAATGGAACAGATATGGGGAAAAGGAAAAAGAAGGTTAAAAAATGATTGGAGAAGGAGAATGTGGTTGTTTGATACGCTAGTACGTCCGGTATCAGGATACGGAACAGAGGTATAGGGATGGAAGGAAAGAGAAGAGATTGAGAGGTTGGAAAAACGGTATATAAGGTGGACACCAGGGGTAGACTGAAGGACACCTGGATACATGGTGAGATAAGAAGCTCAAAAATGAAAATTATGTACTATAGCAGGAAGGAGGGCATGGAAATTTAAAGGCAAGTCAAAAGAGGGAAAGGGAGGGAAGTTAGGAAAGAAGTGTTTGAGAGAGATAAAAGAAAGGAGAGTGAGAGCAATAGAATTAAAGAAATGGAAAGAAGATAGAAGAGAGCTTTTTACGAATAGAAATATAGTATATGGGACTGGAGTAAACCATGAAGAATTGGAGAAAAAACACAGGGAAAGACAATTAATAGAAAGATGGGGCATGATTAATGAATCAAAATATAATAAATGGTATAAGAGGATAAAAAATGAAGGATTACCGAAGTATTTAGAAAAAAGATGGGAAGAGAGAAGGTGAACAAGAATAGCAAGATTTAGATTGGGAAACAAGGTCAGCGAAGGTATGTGTTGGGAAAAGGAGAACAAAAAGTGCAAAATATGTGAGTGGGAAGAGGAAACATGGGAGCATCTTTGGGAAGGTTGTTTGAGAGGAACTGAAGATAAAGAAGCTGGCAAGAAAATGTGGTAAGGATTTTAGGGGTGGAAGGATTGGGTGAGGAGTGGATGAAGGAATTGGAGGGGGTTGGAGGAACGAATGAGAAAAAATGAAAGAGTGATTCTGAAAATGGCAAGGTTGAGGTAGAAGAGGAGTGAAAGAAAAAGGAAAAGGAATCTACTTAGTCGCTTAGAAACGTAAAGATTTGTAAGCATTGGTTATGTGATAGTATAAGTGCTATGAAGTAGAAATAAGAATTTAGATATAAGAATTTATGTAAATAATTGTTAATAGTGAGGATAACATAATATAAAATATGTATATAGTGGTGAATTGGGAGAAACGGAATTCATGTAAACCCTAAGGGGCACAATTATGAATGAAGAAGAAGTAAGTCAAGAACTAAAGTTCATTCTCCTTCTGGTTCCGTTTTTTTCATTTCAATTTCTCATAGCATTCTTGCTGGAATGTTGCCGAGAGATCTGAAAAATTCCAACCCCCTTTTCGACGTCGTATGAAAATAGGTTGGAGACAGGAAAAGAAAGCAATTCTCAGAATAAGATTGTCCTGTAAAATTATATGAACCCATGAAGCATATTTTCCGTAGCATTTTTACCATAAAGCACGTACAATTGTCGTTGCAGAAAATATCACGTGCGCAGGTTATTTCCTTTATTAATTTAATCCCGGTCGACGCATCCCTTAATATTACCGACCTAATATTCCATTTCAGTAATGAAATATTAGGAAATTAAATTAAATTTTTCAACCAGGGAAAATGTAATTCTCAGACTAATAAAATTTTACTAAACAAATCTTATTCCGGATAAGAATCAAATTTAAAGATGTTCGGGCAAATAGTTGAAAAGTAAAGCGTGGAGAATAGAACAATGATTTTCAATTTAAAAGCGTTTAAAATTTTTAATTAAAAGATTCAAACTTGATCAATTTTGAATGCAATATCATTTTCAAGTTGCATGTCTTCTGATGTAAGTCAAAATTTTAATTAGAAGCCTTCAAAATTGGACAGTAATTCAAATTATAAAATATTTAAAATTGTATAATTCATAATTTGAAGTTTTTGGAAGTAAAAAAATTATAATTGAAACGTTAAAAATACTATGTTTGCAAAATTGAAAGTTTGAGAAATGTATAATAATTTTTTATTGAAAGCCTTGCACGGTGGGGCTCGTCTGCCTTCTTATATGTCTCACGATTATTCTGAGCACAAAAGCAGAAAAATCGCGTAAAACCCTTTTGAGAAAAATCTATTTTTTTTAAAGAGATTAATCAACACATTTTCATGAAAATAAGCTGAAATTGGAATTTGATTGGCTTAAACCATTCAGTTTATCATCCAAGAAAGTGCTGCAGGAGCTAAATATCTTACGAGAACTGAAACCCTTCAATATTTTTGAAAAATGGTTAAGAAAAGGGGGAAAAAATTAGTTTTTTGAAAATTGCTTCTTTCCAGTTCATCTCAAGTCCCAAGTACCTGTACAAGAATTAAAGTGTATGAAACTTCCTGTGAAAAAATTAAATATTCCATCTCTAAATGTTTCAGATTTATGGCCCTCAGAAGTCGATTTTGAGCAAATAATTTAAACAAAAAAATAAATAAATTGATTTTTCGTGAAAAATATCATTTTCTATGCACCTCTGGTGAATCTTGCCATCAAATAAATGAAAGAGGACTCAATTTTGAACAAATCTCAAAAAACAATGCTCTACTTCTAATAGTACCGAAATGATGGCCTTCTGAAAATGACCCGTTTGATTGGCTCGAAATTGAGATCCTTTTGATTTATTCAGTGAAAATTTTCACCTGAACTGTTCGTGGAATGGGTTGTTTTGAAAAACGAGAACTTTTATTTGAAAAATTGATGTTAAATAAAATTTCATGGAAAAGGGTCATATTCAGAAGGCCATAATTTCGATGCTGATAGAGATATAGCAATGTTATTTGTTTGGATCTACTCAAAATTGAGTCTTCTTCAATTAATTTACCGGAAACTTTCACGAGAGGCATAGATAATGAGTTATTTCATAAAATCAGATTTTTGTTTGTTTAAACTATTCGCTAAAAATCTACTTCTGAGGGTCACAACTCCGATACATTTAGAGATAGAGCATTTGATTTTTGTTTTGCTTCATAGAAAGTTTCATACAGTTTAATAAGATATTCAGCTCCTACAGCACTTTTTGGATAATATTTTATACTTATGCTTATTTTATATATTGTTTATTTATCCTGACTTAATTTTATACTTTATACTTATCAACCATTTTTACTTATTTTCATGAAAATAGGTTGATTAGCCTCTTTGAAAAAATAAAAAATAGAATTTTCTCAAAAAAGGCTAACGCGATTTTTTTCTTTTTGGGCTCAAAATGATCGTGCAACATCCCAGAAGTTTAAACATTGAAAAAAGCCGGGATTGCAAGCCCTTTTACATTGAAGTCAGTCAAGACTCACCACGTGCTTGACAATTAAATAATTTTAAATGAAAAACACGCTAAAAATTTAATAAAATCAGACATAAACTTTTAAATTAACGTTGAAAATTGAAGAACTTTAAATTCTCTGTATGTGAATACTTCTAGAGTGCACAATTATTTCATTTCAAATTGAATGTCTTAATATTTTGATAATTTCAAATTGAAAATTCTCCCAAGAAGTGTAGTTTGAAATTTAAATACATATTTAAAATTGCAGGGCAATTTGATTTTTCATAGCTATTGTAAATTTTTCACATTGAAAGCCTTGATAAACAGTTTTTGGTTCAGATTAAAATATTAAAATCATCGAATTGTTTAAATAATTTTATTTTGTTTTAATATTTTACTTTTGCCATTTTTCGAAAGATTGGAATATTCTTAGATACTATTTTGTTTTCTAAGAAGACTCTCAGATGTTTAAACAAATTGAAATTGTTTAATAAATTTCTTTTATTTGACTCATTTTATGTGTTTTTCATCGGTGGAGAGGAGAAAATGCGTCCTTACCTTATTTTTATTATTTTATTTTGAAAACCAGTGTAAATTGAACGCTAATGTTTATTAAGCACGAATGTTAAGTTAAAAAGCTTTAAACTTTTTAAATTTTTTATTTGAACAATAAACATACGAGTGCGTCATGTGCATCAAATAACATTATCCGACACTTCACTTATTTATTATTTTAACAAATTTGGAGAGATCTAAAGTTTTTAGTTTAAGTTTTAATTGGCTCTATTAATGTTTATCAAACATTAACGCTCAATTTCCACCGTCCTTCAAAATAAATAAATAAATAAAAATGAAGTAAGAACGCATTTTCTCCTCTCTACCGACCAGTAGCACCTAAAATCAGTAAAATACAATTAATTTCCAAACTATTTTAATTTGTTTAAACATTTAAGAGTATTCTTAGAGAACAAATTAATACTTAAAAATATTAAAATCGGTCGAAAATTTGGTGAATTAAAATGTTTCCTCTGCTTTTTTTTTTTGAGGTAAACCATATACTTAATTTTAAGCAATTCAATATTTGTATCAAATTATAAAAAATAAAATTTGCAACCCGCCTTGAATATTTCTTTTTCAATTAAGGGCAACCCAAGAGAGTATGAAATTATAAGACTGAGAGAGCAATGAATGTACTGGTGATGGATATCAATTTTGCATGTTGCTAAAGTTCGCGTGACAAGACATGCAACTTTGGTAAAACAATAAAATTTCAAAAATCCTTTGAAAATATATGCAGAACAGATAAAAATATTAAAAAATCTAGGAAAAATGACTATTTTCACGATTTATTTGATTTTCATTGCAGTGCCTGAAAATATCCCCATATTTAACCGCACGATAAATTAATACGTGACCGGAAATTTTGTAAAAAATATTACGCAAAAATAGTGCTCATTATTTACTACTAATTGGAATAAAGCTGAGTAAATCGATTTTTAACTATACTAAAATCTTCTTATATATAAAATTAACAATTTCAGCCCGCATCATGAATAGTTTGAATAATTTCTTTCGAGTTTTATCCTAAAATAGCAATGCAGCGTGAACAGACAAAAAACTTGTGGGACAGACTTTTAAGTGATTTTTGAATTCCTTAACTCTAAATTATCCAATTATACTCTTGGTTTTCATTTTTTTCAACTCAATATAAGTGATATCTGTGAATCTCAATCATTAAATTTTTTTTTAATATTATCATGCAATTTTTCATTTTTAATTTGTAGTTTGGTACAGATGCGTTACCAGACATGTTTCCTACTCTTTTATTCATAATTTCTAAATGCTGTCGCCTGAAATTTTGAAACCTTACTAAATTGTGCAATGATATAAGATCTTTACTAAGATATTTTCAAAAGAACTTTATTATATAAAGGAAAGGTGAAAAATGTCGGTATTTAAAATGGTCAACTTTTTGCCAATCATCTTTAAATTATTATTTTTTTTTTGAGTTTAGATTTCAATGAGTCTTAAATGTTCAGAAAGTCGAAAAGCTACAATAGTGTGTCCAATAAAAAATTTGAATTTTGCAAAAGCTACACTCTAAATTTCTTCCTTGCGGTGATGAAATATTGCCATAAATTTTCTTCTACTTTCGAAAAATCGTTTAGAGGTTCCGCTAGGCCGTCTCAGGTCTGAAAATGAATTTCCTTAGTTTTCGATTTTTCAAGAATATCAATTTAAGGCTAAAAAATTCTTTCTTATCTAGAAAGTATTTGCTGTTTATTAAAAATAAGCCCTAACTTAGGTGAAACAAAAAAAAATGTTGTTAAAGAAATTATAGGGCTTAGAATACGAAAATTTGTAATTTCCTTACAATTTATGGTCTGAAATGGCCCCTAAATTTCCAAGTACACAAAAAATACACATTTTTATAGTTTAAAGATGTCTATAGTACTTCACAATGAATGAAAATAATACAAGAAAAGAGTCCAGTTTATAAGCTCTTTTTCTCTTGTATTATTTTAATTCTATTATCATTTTTACATGTAATATATATAATTTTACCCTAGCAAATTGCTAGGGTAAATTCATAATATTTCAAAATAATTCAAATAAATTGGAGAAAATCCAAGAAGTTCCACTGATTTGAGTAAAAAGAAGAATTTAAGATATATCGGGAGACTTTAATGAAATTCATGGGAATTTGAGTGAATTGAACCAATTTAAAAAATTCAAAAAATTTCTACTGAATTGAGTACAATGGGAACGAGCAGAGTTGAGCGCGAATTCAACAGAATGTAAGTGAATTGAAAAAAAATCAAGAAGCAAAAAAGACAATTAATTGAATGAAATTTGAGTCCATTCAGAGGATTCTATGGGATATGAGAAGAATTCTATGAAACTGTTAAAAATTCAAGGTGAATTAAAAAAAATTCAAGTGAATTAAAAAAATTCAAGGCATTAAAAAAATTCAAGAGAGTTCCAAAGTATTTAAACAAGTAGGTATAGACTTTAAGTATAGAATAATGGTTGGGTTCTTTGTATTAATTTATTGAAAGAAAAGTGAGTAAAGATATCTTTTCATTTAAAAAATGACTATAGTGACATTATCCGAAAAAATTGACTAAAAAATGATTTGAGAAGAAAGATGTGACTAAATGCACCCAAAACGATATAAATTAACTAGCTTACATCCTTTTCAGGTAAATTATACCTAAAAGTACATTTTAATGCACTATAGGAGTCTTAAAACTTTTTAAAATGAGTAATTTTTGTGTAATTCGCAATTCAAATTTTTTCCTCTCACCCTGTATAAATATTTTTACTTTATTTATTATGGACAATATTTTCTTTATATATTAGACGAAATCCTGTGTATGTTATTCCAGGGAAAAAATGTTTTGGGGCCATTCCAGACCATTAATTGTAATGCAATAACAAATTTTCCTATTCTAAGCCCAATTATATCTTCAAACAATTTTTTTGTAACATAAAATTCAGGACTTATCCTCAACAAGTGAAAAAGACTTTCTGGATGCGAAAGAAGTTTTTAGCCCAAAATTTGATATTTTTTTCAAATCAAAAACTAGGAAAATTCATTTTCAGACATGTTTTTCGGCCTAGCGGAATCTCTAATCAATTTTTTAAAAATAAAAGAAAATTTATGGTAGTACTTTTTCACCAAAACGAACAAAATTATGGGAGTTACGTTTGCAAAATTAAAAAATTCGAATTTTTATTGGGCACCCTGAGGTACAACTAAAAAAGCGTTTTTAGTTTTTTTTGTAACATCTCAATTTTGCAGGCTTCCATAATTTCAATTCGAAAGCCTTAAATTTTAAACTATACAAGAATAAAAGCCCCAAACTTATTATTGTGCAATTCTGTGAACTTCAATTTCTAAATTTTTCTATTTTTAACGCTTTGAGTTTAAAATTGGTAAGTTTTGGAGCATTTTGAATTCATTAATTTCTAGTTTCAAACACTTAGTATGTATCAACTAATATTCTTTAAGTCTGTATGTCGAATAATAGAAATTGCTTCATCTTGGTGGCTTCCACAAAAAAGTGTATATAGTAAGTTTTTAAGCTAAATTTTGAATATGTCATATTACTTGATTTTGAACGTTTTTAATTGGAAATTTATTAATTTACAAATTTATAAAAATAATTATTAGGTATTCAGTTTTAAAGGTTTAATACTGAAAGTATTTAAGTTTCCATAATTAAAAATAAATTTTTTTAAATTTCATTGGCTTCCAGTTTGAAAGTGTACAACTGAACACTGAATAGGGTAGCCCTTATTTTTCACTTTTCGAATTTCTATGCTCTCGCCCCCAAGTTTTGTTCAAATGCCCAGAAAAATAATCTCTTCCAAAATTCGAACCAAATTGGTTGATATTTATGGGTGTCGCAGAGACCACGAAGTTTTCCATTGATTTAATATGGAAAAAAGTCAGCTTTTCGTAAGTCTAATATTTAAACGCAATAATATGTTACAAATAATTCCGTGTTTCAATATAATGTTCAGAATGCGCCAGGAAATAAGAATGAATTATAAATTTTACGGGTGAATGACCTTAAGCCACTCTTATGGGTCCCAAAGGAAAACCCCATAAGTGACAAATTTGAATTTTACGTAATATGGCGGATTATTATTTCTTGTGTTAGATAATATTATACGCTGTTAGCGTAACTGCTCTGTGCATTTACAGGGTTGAGACTGTCATTGTTAAGTTACAAGTCACAATGCCTGCTTTACAGTTAGTGTAAAATTAATTGAAAAATATGTTTTGAAAATTAAATCTATTGATTGTGCCTGAAAGTGATGTTTTTGCCTATTTGGGTGATTTATTTATCTTAGAGTTGCAGTTTATCGTCTTCGCATGTCTGTCTGTTTTATTGGCTGATTTCTTGGTGATTTGGTTCGTTTCAGCAGTAGCCTCAAATTTCTTATCCTCATTTACTAAATTTTTGGTTGAGAATTCATCTTTTCTGATTGAAAATTCAACTTTTTGGTTGAAACTTAAGCTTTTCAAGTTCAAAAGTCAACTATCATGTTGAAACAACAATATCATGTTCCTGGTAAATTATAGGTTTGGGCTTGAAGGAATAATTTGTTTTAATTAAAGGGCTTCATGAAGCTTATTTTCTCCCACAATACCCTATGGCCCAATTATTTTTACTTTACTCGATATCAAAATGAATTCGAATGAATATTATGGACCCTTTCATCAAAGGATTGAACCGTTTGGAAGGGGCAAGACAAATCATCGTGTATAATACTATAAAAAATAATTTAATATGATACCATTTTTTCAGGATGGACATCAGTGAACCTGCAGTGGATCTTTCAATATAAGAAATCTTTGACATTTCTGTAAATTCTTTTAAAATCTTTAAAATCATTGATTTGTTCTTTAATTTATGTAAGATTTTAGTTGAAATTTTTCTTGTTTTTTTTTAAAGACTTCAAATTTATCAATACACTAGAACTCCCATATAAGCCCATCCGGTTTAAGAATTCCTAGAACTGCTGGCCAACTGCAGGCCCATGCAGTTTTTCAGCTCGCGGGGCGAGAGACGGTGTTCAACCAAGCGTGAAACACCAGCAGCGGATAGACAAAGGCGTAGTGCGCGGGTTCTCATGTTCGTACTCACGTTCGGAGATTGCGTAATATTAGAAAGTGGTTCATACGTCCCTGACTGTTTACGTTTCAAGGAAGCCGGTTTAGGACCAAGGCCAGTGCGAAGCAGCTCCCGAAACTGTTCTTATATGGGAGCTCTAATGTAATTTGATCAAGGACTTCAACGCCCGATTTATGATACTCGTCCTAACACTGAATCTTTGTGTCATTGACCTCTGAAGGTATTGATAAATCTAGATCACTTTTGTCATCATCTACCTGATGATCATCAGCATTATCATTGAAAATCATTCCATGATCCTCGTCAACAACAATGTCAGTATCTGGCTGAACTTGACTAGGAAGCTTTGCAGTATTGTTACAATTCAAAGATGAACTTGCTTTTGAGCTGGTGAGTTCAAATCTGCATGCGGCGCAAATTTGTGATTCTTCTGGCAGGTATGGAAACTTTAAAGGTAAATTGACTGAAATACGACGCAGGATTGTTCCCTTATGTTTATTTTTTTTGAACGGATCAATGCATATATACTTCCAAACGAGATCTTTTCCAGAACACATCCTGAGAAAAGCACTTCATCCAAATTGAAGAAGAAAGCTCATATAGAAAGTATATATTAGACAAAATAAACGGAAAGGAAAAGCAGAAGAAACAGAAGAAAGAAAAAAGTGAAGATCACGAATGCAGATTTTGATATTATTCCCTTTTTTGGAAAAAACAAAGGAATAATATATCTTCGGCACCGTAACCACGAATTTCATTCAACACAACAAATTATGCCGGGCGCCAGACCTTTCTTTGGTGAAAAACAACAAACTAACGACGAATTGAGTAAAATTCCAATTAAAACTGGAAATTATTAGAATTCCTGATGTCAAATTCTAAAGTTTTCTCAAAAAAAACGACAATAGTGAGGTGACCATGTACCGGTACGAATTTATCTCCAAGTTTGGCTAGTTCAATGTCTTACGAAAGCGGTAGAGGGGATGGTCCGCAAAGACAAAAGGTTTCTTGACATAACGAGAATAATAACTCGATCAGTTAAAATAACAATTAACAAATCTGATTGATTCAATGCAATCAAAGGCTAATTTTTGTTGACAGTATCTTTATGAAGCAAATTTTAACTCTCGAATAACAATTCTAAATTTCTCAAAGAAAATTAACATGAACCTCTTTCTTAGATTTTACTTATTTTTTAATTACGCCGTGATTATACAAATCAAAATATTTCCTAAATTAACAAAACTAAATTCTTTTCTCGATACTCCACGTGCTCGAGAAATGGGGTTAGGGTTGGGGCGAATGATTGGATTCACAAAAGTAAGCGGGGAGGGTGTTCGACAATTATTCAAATAAATAAGGGATAAATCACTTAATTTGGGTTGCAACTATTTCAGGGGACAACAAAATATTAGGGGCTCAATTTTGGAGTGCAACTAGACAAAGGGCAATATACATAATGTCATCAAAGAGACAACCAATCATATAAAAATTCATAACGGCAGTTCAAAACAACGAATTTCGAATAATTATGATGCTTATAAAAGCGACTAGTCGTGGGAAATCTCTCAGCCTCGTGGGAATTTGTTTTTACAACAGAATTTGAGCTTCCTTGGCCATCGTATAATTTTTCAATTTCCTAGGACGAAAAGAATTTTTACTCTCTTGGTCAACTAGAAGAATTATTTAGTTGCCTCGAGGCACAAATCAAAAGTAAAAGAAAGGGGCTGGAAATTTCTCACTAAATTACAAAAACTTGGGGTGACACACACCGGGCTGATTTGTTCGACAAAATAATGGGAGCGCGTCCTCCTCAGGAAAAGGTCCTCTGGGTGAGACGTCGATCATCCTCAGGTAGGGGTTCAGGATTGTGCCCAACTTCTTTTTCTATTGCAAATTTCGAGAGCGATTATGAATCGTACTGTTCACTCCGGAGTCCGCAGCGAAAAAGAGAGCGATTCTCGAACTGAGATTCCGCTCATCAAGTCGGTATTCTTCTGGAACTCAATGCTTGGTTCTGATTGGACACAACCTTGGTCTTTTCTAGTGAGATGCATATGGGAGACTCGACTATGATTAGAGGACAGATGTTGGGAGTGCTACCATCGCCGTAGAATTTGAATTTAAATACATTAATCATATGCGCCGTTAACAATTAAAATCTTTTCGCATCCAGGCTCCTGGTAGAGTTCTACGCCAGATAGAGGAATCGGTAGAACCTAGTGACTTGTTTAGAGCAATTCGGGCTCTCGGCATCTCAACAATGATTGACCTGGAGAGGTTAGGGATGTTAGGTTGGCAGCAATGAAAGATAG
>JAUMHM010000088.1:959401-974797 GCA_032362435.1 Melikaiella ostensackeni | reverse complement strand
GTTTTGAAACAAATTTCCTCATCAGAACTCTGAGGTGCTTGTGATAATTGCCGGTTATATTAATGAACGCCAGTCCACGTACTTTCACTGTCCCGAGATCAACACCTTCTTCGTCTAAGAGAGCCATTCCTAGACATTTGTCCATGTATATATTGAAAATCCAAACCAATCACTCAGTTTTCCATTCACTTTTACACTCACTTTACTACCATTATATATTGCTTTTATTGCTTTTAGAAGCCAACCATTCACTCCATCCTCTTCTAGATCTCCCTAAAGTTTAGATCTATTCATTTTATGGAAAGCTTTTACCAGATCAACAAATGCACAGAAAACTCTTTTGTTCACTCTCAAACTTTTTTATTTGATCTGTCTCAGGGTGAATATCTGATCCGCACATGATCTTCCTGGCATAATAACCAGCAATTTATATCTCCGAGCGAAATTTTTTTTTCGCTAGGGTCACAAGTACCTAATATATCATTTAACGAGTCCCAGAAGGTATCTTTGACATCCATCTTGTCACCATAAACTGGAGCGAAGCACGCTATAATAAATAGCCTTCCGATTCTCACTTTCATCCTAACCCATAGTAATCTATAGGAGATACACATTCATGCCCTTTGACATGTTGTTTCGCGCACTCATACATTATCAGACCGACTCCTTGGCTACCATATGATTCATTATCTACTCCTGATAAAAGTTCGAGTCCGTTCTCTATCTTTCTTACCTCACATCCCTTCTTCTTTGTTTCCGGTATACATAAAATATCTAGCTTTCTTAGGCACACCGTATCCAGCAATTTCTTTTCTTTAAGATCATTTACACCTCTAGCATTCTAAACACCCAATCTCCATTCATCCCCTGAAACTTTTCCGAGGACACGCTTTTCGTCAACCGAAATGTCAATCCTATCCGAAGCTACATTATTATTCATAATATTCATTGTTAAATGTATACACCCAACTACAACTTGATGCGAGAAATTTATTCCATGAGTGTAAAATCATGTCCAAATTGAGCAGCTAAATCGTCATAAGGTGGAGTGTCCATTATTAACGTCAGTCCCTCCAAACTTCTCAAACGTAAATAAAAACTTAAAAAGCTTGAAAACTTCTCGAAATTTTCATTTAAAAAATTCCACTAAAAACAACTCACAAATTTCCAAGACCTTTCACACATTCGAACAGTTTCCATAAATTTTCAAGAAGCCTCCACAAATTACCAACATTCTTCATAAATTTCCAAGAGTTTCCGCAAATTTACGATACTTCCCATGAATTTCCGGTAATTTGTCAAAACTAAAAAATTTTCATTACCTTTCCTTTTTTTCTTTCCTGTTTTTCCAAAAAAAATGATAAGTGCGTGGAAGAAACTGACAGATTTTTTGAATGTATTTGTGAGAAAAGCCATCTGTTTCGCGATACCGTGCGTTAACGACTGCTTTCGAGGAAACTCTTGAGACAAAATTTGAAGCTCTTGCAGGGCTAATGAGAGGAACTTTTCAAAATTTGCTGCGTAGATTTGGAAAACCTGTTCTCTTTTTAAACTAAGGCCTTTGAAGAAGTCGTCTTTCACAGAAGAAAAAATGTTGCAAATAGAATAATCATCACAAATTGTGTTGTCAAAACGAGACACGCCCATTACACGTAAAGAATAATCAAAAACACTGGAAAATATTGGGAAATTTCTGTTTTATAGCAGATAAAATTATAAAAACAAAATACTTATCGCGTGTCAGAAGGAAAAATGCCCATTGCACGTAAAGAATATTCAAAAACACTGAAAAATATTGAGTTATTTCTGTTTTATAGCAGGACAAATGCTACAAATAAAATACTCTTCGCGAATTGTCTTGTAAAAAGAAGAAATGTCCACTGCACGTTGAGAATATTTAGAAACACTGAAAAATATTGAAAAATTTCTGTTGCATAGCAAATAAAATACTACAAATAAAAAAGTCATAGCGAATTCTGTTGACAAAAGGAGAAATGCCCACCACGCGTGAAGAATATATAGAAATACCGAAAAATATTGAGAAATTTCTGTTTCATAGCAGATGAATCACTACAAATGAAATAATCATCGCGAATTATATTGTCAAAAGGAGAAATGCCCACTACAAGTAGAGAATATTCAAAAACACTGACAATTATTGGGGACTATCCCATTTCTAGCAGAGAAAATGTTACAAATAAAGAACTTATCGCGAATTGTATTGTCAAAAGGAGAAATGAACATTGCACGTAAAGAATATATGAAAACGCTGAAAAATATTGGAAAATTTCTGTCTTATAGCAGATAAAATACTACAAGTGAAATACTCAACGCCAATTGCATTGTCAAAAGAAAAAATGCTCACTGTAAAGAATATTTTTAAAAACATAAAAAATATTGGGACATTTCTGTTTTATAGCACATGAAACACTACAAATAAAACACACAACGCGAATTGTGTTGTCAAAAAGAGAAATTCCCATTACACGTAGAGAAAATTCAAAAACCCTAAAAAACATTGAGAAATTTCTATTTTATAGCAGCTAAAATAGTACAAGTAAAATACTCATTGCAAATTGTATTGCCAAAAGGAGAAATGCCCTCTGCATATAAAGAATATTTAGTAACACTAAGAAATGCGGGGAAATTTCTGTTTTATAGCAGATAAAATACTAAAAATTAAATACTCATTGTGAATTGTGTTGTCCAAAAAAATCTCCACTTCACGTTAAAAGTACTTGGAGACACTAAAAAATATAGAGAAAATTTCTGCTTCATAGCAGATAAAATACAACAGATAACATACTCATCGCGAATTGTATTTTATTGGATAATTAGCCCACTGCAGGTAGTTAATATTTGAAAACACTGAAGAATATTGGGAGATTTCTTTTTCATAGCAAATGAAAAATTACAAATAAGGGAGCATTCCCAAATTACGTGACGCATTTTTCTTTTGTTTATGTCGTTGTATCCTTTTTCTCTTTACGGAAATTATATCCTCATCTTCATTCAAACAAAAGGAAAACGCGTCACGTAATTTGTGAATGATCCCTAACATACCCATCGCGAATTGTATTGTCAGAAGGAGAAATGCCCACTGCACGTGCAGAATATTTAAAAACACTAAAAAATATTCGCAAACTTCTGTTTTATAGCAGATAAAGTACAACAAATAACAACTCATCGCGAATTGTGTTGCCAGAAGGAGAAATGTCAACTGCATGTAAAGACTATTTGATAACGCAAAAAAATATGGGGAAATTTCTGTTTTGTAGTAGATGAGATACCACAAATAAAATACTCATTGCGAATTCTATTGTGAAGAGGAAAAATGTCCGCTCAGCGCAAAGAATATTTAATAACTCTAAAAAATATTGGAAAACTTATGTTTTATAGCAGATAAAATGCTACACATAAAATACTCATCACCATTCAATGTACTATTGTCTGATTTAATTTGAGAGTTTTATTCGCTCTGTCACGAGTAATATTAATGCCTAGGTATTCGCTAGGCCCTCCAAGGTTTTTCATTCTGAATCTACTCAATAACTCCTTTTTGCATTTGTAAAGCAACTCCTCATCGTTTCCTGTCATGATTATCTCGTCGACATATAGTACTGCTATAACAATCTTTCCTCCAATCGCGAGAGTAAACAGACAAGGATTATTTTCATTTGTTTTAAATTCCAATTCCCTCATAGCATTATAGAATGTTTCATACCACGGGGCTGGTAGGTACTCCTATCTCCAGCCTGTAGAAAAATCTGTCATGAGAGTTGCCTGAAGCCGAGTGGCGGCGCTGACTCTACTTCAGGCCGATTGAATCAAAAGTGCATGGGGAAAATACAAATTTTATTCTTTTTTAACGTTAATAACCCTTTTTTCAAATTTTTTTGGAAAAAAACATAATGCTTAATATTTTAAGAGTGCGATGAATAAATAACTGCATGTTGAAAGTTTGCAAAGTATGACTTGTATGAGTAAATACGAATACACTTCTGATGGAGACGCAGAAAATCCAGAGTATCAATAGTTAAATGCGTTAAATGAGTTTAATATAGTGAATTAAAATTTTTTAGTGCATATCTATATTTGTAAAAATATTTTAAATTATACAACAACTTATTCTTAATTAATTAGTTATTAATCATTGTAATTTGAATATTTTTTAATTCACAATGATTTTTAAAATTCACGTATAACTGGAATCAGTTAAAAAAATTTAGATTCAATTTTAACGCTGCAACATACTAAATTATCTCAGTTTTATGAACATTGTAAAGTCAAAAAGTTTACAGAAATGTATTGCGATCTAATGAACATGTAATTTTTGTAGAAAATATTATGTTCATTAAAATGTGTTATATGTATACGAAAACATTAAAATAATATTTAGAGATAAAATAAATACAATAAAAAGATTGTAACAAACAAATACAACAAATAATTATACACTTTCTGAACACTTTAGGTTTTATAGAGCTTTGCCTGTTTCTTATGGTTCAAGTTGGTCTTCTTTTGTTCTGTTATTGTAGTTTTTATAAATTGTCGCATTCGATTTTCCAAATAATAGTGAATCAAGTAAGCTAAAACATCTATAGCGTGATCTGAGCAAGGAAATTCAAATGGTTCCATAGTGACTTTGCTTATGACTAAATGAAAAACGTTACTCTCATTGCAATTTTTTCCAAAGGATGTCTCAATTCGTTTCAAAACGTTGAAAATCCGAATGCTTGGATGTTGGAGGGAGCCGTCTTCGTCGTTTGAGATTATTCTAGCTCAAGGATGATTTCGGGTCATTTCTTGTTTGAAGTAAAAAAATCCAGAGCGACAGGTTTCACAATCTCGGAATTTAGAAAAGTTTTTACAAACTTGCCCAGTCAAAAAATAAATCAAGCAATCTCTCATAATGGGCACATCGTAGTCATAATAAATAGCATCTGTAAAATCGCTGAAATCACTACTCTCTCTTGTGATAGTGACATTTAATTTATCTCTAATCTCTGCAACGACTGTTTATTTTGGATCTCGGACATGTGTTTTTCTTTCAGTTTTGAGATGGAAACTAAAGGCTTGGTAGGAGTATCAGGAATAGAGCAATTTCCACTTCGTGGTGGTTTTAAAATACCAAAAAAAGCAAGAATATATCTACGCTATTAGTTTATCGATGACAGTATCCACCTTAATGTCACTGCTTCCAAGTCGAACACCCGTTTCGGGAGATGTTCTGTTTAGAGCGTCAAACATATCGTTCAATATTGAACAGAATTGTACAGTGGATCCACAATTTTGTAACATTTCCTCGTATGTCTTATGAAGCATGAATCCTCTAACAGCAGATTTGCTAAACAGCTGTACAAGAAATTTTTTTTGAAAGCTAAATTAAGGAACTATACGAGTAACATTTACAGATATAATGTACTAAAATTTGCTTGAATAATATTATGTTGAAACGATAATTCTGAATATAAAGTACAGATAAAATGTACCTGCAGTGAAAGAGCTACTCGCATTTTTAGTAAACTGTTGTTTTCAAGAGTTACATGGGCGTGAGTAATTTTTTCTCAAACTCTTTAATGCTTCGGTTGTAAGGAATCAACTTCGTGAAGAATCTTAAAGTGCTTCCACTCTATGAAATCTTCGTCTGGGTCTACGTGCAATACACAAAAAGTCAGAAAATATAAATGTAAATTCAATTGATAGAATTCTATCTAAGTCAAATTTTTTTTAATTAATTAAATTATTTTGAAACTATTTTTTTCAAAATTGATTGATCTCAATCTTAAACTAACAAATATTAAAACCAATTTTCATAAGTGAAAACAGAAATTTAAATTTCTGTGTGATACAAAACATTATTTTTTAGTGATCATACTTGAAAATTTTATTTTAATCGCGATCAAAAGTACTGTATAATTTTAATATTATAATTTTTGTTATTAATATAATGACGTAATAGTATAATTTGTTATTTCGAGTGCAAAAAATAACTTTACTTAATATTTAATTTCTTTGGCAAAAATTTGTAACACGACATGTGGATCATATATTTTTGAGTATACGTACCGTTCCCAAAACAGATTCATCAGGCCCTCGTAACGAACGCTCTGTGAAAATATCCTCAGAAAGAAAGTGCTTTGCACAAATTACATGTCCAGGTTTTAGGACGATATCGTCTCGCAAAAGAGCGATTTGCCACTTTTTAATTATTTTTTTATCACTTGGCACAGTGAAAGTTGGCAGTTTGTTTGAGTTGCTCGCATAACTTGTCGTGCACCCGAAAACGACGCACTTATTCACCATTTTCATTGATCCTCTCAAAAATCTTTGCTTTTCACTTCCAAAAACCTAACACTACAGTTGAAAACTCATCAAAACTCGAAAACCCGCGTTTTAATCGTATTAAATTACAAATGTTTACACTTTTGACACGTTTTCCCATGCATTTTTGATTTAGTCGGCCTGAATTACAGCCAGCGCCGCCACTCGGCTTCAGTCAACATATGGTACATTTTCATTTCAGAGTGCCAGCCCCGTGGCTACTACTACGAACGCAGCAGCCATCCTAAATTTCTTTCCGTGCAGAGCTAAGGTAGAAAGGCTTAAAAACATAACATCCATCAATCTTATATTCAAATAAATCACCCAAATAGGCAAAAACATCACTTTCACACACATTCAACAGATTTAATTTTCAAAGCATATTTCCCAATTAATTTTACACTAACTGTAATGCAAGCATTGTAAATTGCAGCTTAGCAATGGCAGTCTGAACCCTGTAAATGCAGAGAGCAGTTACGCTAACAGCGTATAAAACTATCTAACGCAAGAAATTAGCATGAGGGTGTTCCACGAGGTTTCCCGGCGTGAAGACACTAGAACACTAGGCACTCAGCTATTTTACAGGAAAAACTCTCAGCTTTCTGACTGGACTACTTTCGAAACAGTCAAATGGGTTCAAATTTGAGAGCAAGTCAAATTTATTCTTGATTTTTTAAAATGGAGGTCAAATTTTTTTTCCAAAATGTTCAGGATTAGTAGGAATATCGTGAAAGAGTCTGTCGGAAGCATATCAAGTAAGATTTCGTTTGCTACAAAAGGAAAAAGTTATATACGTTTGAAGAAGAGGCTGTCCATCAGAAGTCAAAAAATTTAACCCCCTCACCCCCCTACCTTTGCAAATATTCGCCGAAACAAAACAAAAATTTCATACGAAGTGCCATCCAATAGGACTCCATTAAGCCAAACTTTAAGTCTGATCGGACGACTTCGTTGTTCGGGGTGGGTACACTTGAAAAAATTTTGCCCCACATTTAGAATTAGCTTCTTGCCCTCCAAGTACTTTTCTAGCCTTCTCTCAGAACGTACATGAAAATGGAAGGGTTAAAAGGTAGATGAAGTGAAGGAATTCGTGTACCTGGGTTTTCTTTTTCAGAAAAATGGATGTAAGAACACGCATGTGAGAGAGTGATGGAAGCGTTCGTGGCCAAGAGGCAAATTTTAGGCTTTTGCGAAAAATTGTTAAAGGATGATTTCAGAAAAAGATTGATGATGTTTGAATTGCTGGTAGCAAGCGTAATGTTGTATGGTGTGGAGATTTGGGGATGGAGAGAATACGAAGAGGTGGAGAGAGTGCACGAGAAATATCTCAGGTGGACCTTAGAGTTGGGAAAATGTACGCCAGGTTACTTAGTCTGGGAAGAAGAAGATAGACTTAAAGTGGGGATGAGGACAGGAGAAAGAGCATGTACATTTGAAGAGAAAGTCAGGGATAGTGAGAATCGAGTGCTGGTGAGGAAGTGTGTGATAGAGAAAGAAAATGAGAATGGGGAAGGGCAAGAGAGGATAGAAAGGGAGATATACTTTAGAAGGAATGGGCTTGCAGGTTTGGGAGTTAAGAGAAGACATGAGATGGGTCAAAAAAAGCAGATAGTTCTTAGAGACAGAGAAAAAGGTGAAAATGAAATTTAGAAGGTAACAGCGAGGACTAGATGTGGGAATATAGAGAAATGGAACCGATACTGATTGGATGAGAAGATATCTTGTAAGTTATGTAACAGAGGAGAGGCTAGACTTTAACATTGGATGGGAGTCTGTGTGAAAGTGGAGGAGAAAGGAATGACCATCGGAAGTCTAATGCATGAAATTGAGGGGGGGGGGGGACATGTGGTAGGATTGTGGAGGTAGCTGGAGAGAGAGAAGGAGAAAAAACAGAGGAGGCTGGAGGAGGAATAGTAATAGGGAGTGTTGTACATAACAGTCGCTAGGCAAAAAGAGTTGTGAGAGGAGGAGCACGGATCCAGGAAATCGGTGCTCCTTTTCAAGAAGGCAGAGAAGGGTTCGTGGCGTAGGAGAGAGGCATAGTCAATACAAAAATTATGTACAAAAATTATTAAATAAATTTCGAGCGGTTAAGAAGGCAGAGGGTACTCCCACATAAGTGAAGAGCAGATGTAGAAAATGTGGAACTGATAGGTGCACAGAGGCAAAATGAGAAAGGGCACGAATTTATGTAATTGGTACCTTTTCTCGTATATGTAAATAGGATAATAGAAGTTGAAGGACGGAAGGATGAGCGAAGATAGAACCATTTGAAGGCGAGAGAAGGGTAGGTGTCCAGATCTGAGATAAGTAGAGCGTAAAGTGTCGATGCAAAGGCAATATAGAATGTAAGGAAGTAAAAAGAAGGTGAAAAGATAGAAAAATTTGTTAGAAAATAAGGAAAATTAAAATGTAAACTAGGTTAAGGAAAATGTAATAACGAAGAAAAGTGTATAGCGAACATGTAATCAATTCCGGGCCGAAAGGCTGAATTTATTAAAAATACAATACATAAAACTCACCGATTTTATTGGTGAACCAAAAAAATCTGTACATAAATAATACTTATTTCTTATTTTTTGGAAGAACAAGGCGGGTCTCTGACGGTTCCAGTTTTTGTAAAAATATAACTAGCTCCTTTAGGTTTATTATTTTTTGGCCCTTCTTGCGAATCCATGATACTTCCATTATCAACATTTTGTGATGATGGTCCTGGCATATTTTGCACATCTGAACCAAAAACATATTTGATTTTATACTGCTCTGCCCAATTATTATCTATCCTTTGAACTTTTTCTGGTGGCTGGTCTTTATTATCTTCAAGAGTGGAATTATTTCGCTTAGCTAGTGATGTTGTAGATCGATTGCAATCGACATTAAGTTCAGCCAATTGCCCTATTTGTTCATTTGATGATGAATCCAGTTGCTCCATGTCAGTTTGCTTGTCGACCCCGCCTTCGCGTGATTGGTTAAAATCGATTCTCTCTGTTACAAGGATTTGATAATGTTAATGAAACCAAGCAGAACTTCATGAATTTTCCTAGTATCAATAAGTTTATATTCCAATAAAAGCAAATTTAATGATTGGATATTAAAGATAATTAATTCCAATAGCTTAGGGGCCATCCATAAATTACGTAAGAGCTTTGGGGGGAAGGAGAGATCGAGAAATTGTAACGACATGTAGGACATGTCTCACTATGGTAGCACGGAACAGAGCGGGGAGACAAAAATGATTCGTGCGCCTTCCCCTTCTTGTACGCGAATCTGCTTTCGTCCCCACTCCAGCCTGCGCCGATTGAAGCGGCTTTCCCACCGCGTTGCTTTTAAATAGGCACTTCAGAGACTGATCGTCACTTCGTTCTGAATTGTCGTGCAGTATAGACTTTTGTTTCTCCAAAATTCTCAATGGCCCCTTAAGCTAGTGGAAAATCGATACTGTTACATAATATTTTTAACAAATCAACCCCACATGAAAACCATGTATTCAAAATTATAGTATAAGGTTAAAGTTTAGTAATCAAAATCAAATATAATAGTAACTTTATAAAGACTTTAATATCGGTATAATTAGGTTAGTACTTTCTTAAATCTTTCTGTAAAAAAATATCCATAAAAGAAGCTTATTCACAATGTTTGAAATTACTACCACCCACAAAATTATTAAACTTTTTTTAAGTTTATCGGGCTTTTTCTGATCGTAATCATTCTACAAAATGTTTAGGCTATTTTAGTTTACATTTGACTTGTTGAAAAATCTAGGGAAATGCATAAGCAAATCTGCAGGTTATTGTAGTAACGCTATTTACTAAAACAGTAAGAAACCTAAAGCCAAAAAAATTGAAACATTCGAGAATTAATCTTTTAAAGCTCAGTAATAATCATTTAAACTTGAAAGCGTTTAATATCGAAAATGTTCCAAATTTTAGCGCTTAAAGTTGCAAAATTATTGAAATTTGAAGTCCAGAAATGTGAAATTTGATTTGAAACTTCTCAATTTCAAAGCGGCCAAAATTGAATAATCTCAAATGGCACACGTTAAAAATAGGAAAATTTAATTTTGTAAGAGTCAATTTTGAAAGTTCTGTTGAAAATTGGACAATTTGGTATGAAAAAAATTATTACAGGAATACTTTTTAATTGTAACCAGAAAAGTAGCTGAAGAATTCAAAAAATGGATTCTTAAAAATGGAAAAATTGAACAATTTTAAATTTGAAATGTTGAAAGGTGACCAAGAACAAGTTTTAAAGCCTAGAAATGATATAATTTTAAATTTTAGTTATCAAAGAGAAACAATTTCAATTTGGAAGCTATTAATACTAAGCAATTTCAAATTTTGAGCGCATGAAATTAAAACATTGGAAACCATACACACTTTGAAAAATATTTTTTTGAGAATAGAAAAACTAAACAATCTCAAATTTGAAGTGTTAAATAGTGACCAAGAACAAATTTTGAAGCCTTAAGATTATAAAATTTTAAATTCCAGCTTTCAATGAGAAACAATTTCAATTTTGAATAGATTAATGCTAAAAAAATTTCAAATTTTGAGTGCATGAAATTGAAACAATGAAAAGAATTATTAAGGAAGAAGAGGTAAAGAATAATTGGAAAAATGTATTTTTGAAAATAGCACGATTTTACTTACATAGAGGCCTTCAGAATACAACAATTATATTTAAATTTAGATTGAAATTCGATATTGAAAAAATAAAAATGTTATGCCTTCATAATAGACGGAAAAATTATAAAGCCCAAAAAGTGAATAATTATTAATTATAATTTTATAAGCTTTTAAAAATGAACAGTTTTAAATAGAAGAATTTAAGAATTCAACAATTTCTAATTGGAACCGCATGAAGTTAAAGAATTAAATGAAAACCATGAAAATTTGAGCTCTTCTCGAATATTGTAAGTAATAAAATTAAAAATCTAAAAAGTCTCTAGCCGATAAAAGTGAAATACTTGCAAATTTAAAGCATTTCTAGTTTATCAAATCTAAATTTTCAATATTTGCAATTGTGCAATTTTAATATATGAAGATTAAAATAAGTATTTCAAATGGGAATCGTTTGATATACAACAATAAGTTTTGAAAATTTATTTTTAAAAGTGCGTACAAAATGAAACTGTCCTAAAGGTTAAAAAATTAAAAGTTGAGACTTTCAAAGTAAAAAATGCCCGCATTAAAGAGTTCAATATGGATTTTTTTCAATTATACGATTTTTCATGAAAGCAATACAAATTAGAGCACTTCTACCCGAAATACAAGAATTTCAAGAATATTAAAATTCATTGATCAAAATTGAACTACAGATTCAAAACAAAATATTTTAACCATACAGGTCTGAAAAATTAACGAATTACAAATTTGAAGCACCTGAAATAACGAAAATGATATTAAAGCTTCTGAAATTAAAAAATATATATAAAATTTTAATGTAAGCATTTATTGGTATTTTAAAATGGGAAACATAAGAAATATTATAAATTGTGGACTATTTTGAATCAATGATTTGAAAATCTCTAACGACAAGTCTACAATTTCTGATCTTCGAATTTTTCAAAACTTTTGTTGGAATTTCAGTCTTGAATCAAGGAGCGCCAAATTCATAGAAAATATTACACATTTCAAATATAACAAAAACGTAACTTAATTTCAGGAATATTCTCGAATATTCCGAAAGTTTTTTCAAATGATCAAGAACTTAAGTACCATAATATTTTAAAACTTATTTAATTGAAATTTAAAACTAAATATGTAATAATTGGAGATATGTACAAGTATTTAATGAAAATTGTAAAAAAATGAAGTTTTCCATGGATATTTTCCTACTAGATGACGCAGGTTATTTTAATTTTCTTTCTTTTTATTCAAATAATTTCTAATTATTTGGTAATTCAGGTATCTCGGGTAGTAAGTAAATAAATTGTATTTCATAAGACGCATAAAATTCATCGCGCATAAAATTTTAACAATGGAAAGAATTATTAATTCAAATATTAATAATTATTAAATTATTAATATTTGAAAAAATTCCGTAACATATACGGGGGGGGGGGGGGTTCAAATTTTTTTTTGTTAAGAATTTTTACATGGGGGATGAGAGGAGTAAAAATTGGCAAAAAATATATTACGTGATTTATGGATGGCCTCTTAAGTTAAAATTTGAAAAGACAATTTGAATCTGAACTAACATTGGGAACGTTGCTTCAGTAAAAAAAGTTTTCTTTCAGTATAATAAATACAGGGATCGCAGTGGTTCAGCAGTTCAATTGTAGGGAAAATAGGGGAAATTTTCTTTTCATTTTTCTATTTTTCTTTATTGGAAGAGCGACCGAGAATTTTGAGATTAAAATTTCATTGGTTTTCAGAATCGAATTTGGATAGCGATTAACAATAGAATTTATAATTTTTTGAGAAATAGAAACTTGCTCTCGAGATATGGGGATACTGAGTAAAAGTAAAAAGTGTTTGATCCAAAAATATTCTTATCCGTGCGAATAAAAATTGAAGATCCCGATAACATAGTCTGATAGAAATTTTTTGCTAAACAATTCAAAACGATAAACGATTCGAAAAACAATAAGAAATCATATATTTTTTTTAATGAATGATAATATCGAGATATATCAATGCCAAATAAGGTTGGAAAAAATTAATACGACGTTAAAATTTAATTAAGAATTTTCAAAAAACTTATTTTATAAAAACATGATATTTGAATTTCATGAATTTGTTATGCAATTAACCCATTTTCGATAAAAGTGATGGTTATCTAGTTCTGTATTGCCACCCTTCATTCGTAATTCTGTGTTTTAATTATTTTTATTAAAAACCATGCCTGCTCATTAAGGATCCTTTCTAATTCAAAATTTTTAATTTTAAAGTTTTTCAGCTTTTTTCACCAATTAAAAAGCTTCAAATTTTTACATTTTTTAAAACTCGAGCCTTTGGAGTCTGGAAGCTTTTGAATTATTTGAAGGGTTCTAAATTTCATATTTTAATTTTTAATCTTATTATGCGGTTACAAATTTTTCAAATTTGAAGGTAATTAAAGCAAAGATTTTTAAATTTGGTAGTTTTTCAGCCTTTGGATCTTTGAAAAAATCATCTTCAAAAAAATTAAGAACATTATTATCATGTGATTATTATACATTTATATTTATTGCAACAGCTGAATTTAAAGTTTCGATATTGAGATACTTAGGATTAACTTAAAGAAATATTATTTAAGATATCCTTAAATATTATTTAAGTTAATTCAAATTTAAAAGCTCTTAAATCTTCCTCAATTAGCGAGTTTCAAAAATTAATTGATGAAGTTCTTTGAGCTTCAATAGTTTTAAATTGAATTTTCTCTGAATCTTCTACTTTTTTATGATGCGGATCCTTTCAAATTCAAAATTTGGAATTTCGAAGTTCTTACATTTCTTATTAGTTAAATTTGTAAGCTTTTTTTAACTGGAGTTGGGTTCTTTATTTGGTTTTTTAATTTTTAACGTTTTTAGTTAAAAATCTTTCAAATTTTAATGTAGATACTCAATTGAATCACAAAGGCTTGCAAATTTGGTAGTTTTTTCATTTGTAAATTTTTTGATTTAAAAAAAATTCATTCAAATTTAGAAGCTTTGATAATCTTCTTTAAATTTAGAGTTTTAAAAATTAATCGGTGAGGGCCTTTAAAATTGAATAGTTTGAAATTGAATTCCCACTAAATCTTCCACTTTTTCAAGATGCGGATTATTTCAAATTCAAAACTAAAATTTTAAAGTTTCTACATTTTTTTCACTAATTAAAGAGCTCCGAATTTCTAAATTTTTTAAAAAACTGGAGTCTTTGGAATCTGAAAGATCTGAATTATTTGATGAATTCTAAATTTCATTTTCTAATTTTTATCTTATTAGTTAGACATTTTTCAAATTTTGGGGTTATTAAATCAAAGACTTTTAAATTTGGTAGTTTTTCAGCCTTTGGATCCTCGACAAATTCATATTTTAAAAAATTAAGAACACTTTTATTATGTGAATATTATTCATTTATATTTATTGCAAAAGTTGAATTCAAAGTTTCGAAATTGAGATACTCAGGGTTAACTCCAAAGAAATATTATTTTGGGTGTCGTCAAATATTATTAAAATTTATTCAAATTCAAAAGCTTTCAAATTTAGAGGGTTCTAAACTTAGAAGCTTTCAAATCTTCCTCAAATAGCGAGTTTAAAGAATTATTTGGTTAAGTTCTTTAAACTTGAATAGTTTCGAATTGAATCTCTTCTAAATCGTCTCATTTTTTAAGATGCGGATTTTTTCAAATTCGAAAATTTTAATTTTAAAGTTTCTAAATTTTTTAATTAGATGAATTTGTAAGCTTTTTTAAACTGAAATCGGATTCTTAATTTGGTTTTTTAATTTTTAATTTTTTTGGTTAGAAATCTTTCATACTTTAAGGTAAGTACATAGTTGAATCGCAAAGGCCTTCAAATTTGGTAATTTTTCTACGTGCAAATTTTTTAATTTCAAGAAAATTAAATCAAATTCAAAGCTTTAATAATATTTCCCTGATTGGGAGTTTTAAGAATTATTTGGTAAGGGCCTCTAAAACTGAATAGTTTCAAATTGAATTTCCTCTATATTTTTAACTTTTTTAAGATGGTGATCCTTTGAAATTTTTAATTTGAAAGTTTCTACATTTTTTTATTAATTGAAGAGCTTCAAATTTGTAAGTTTTTTTAAAGACTGGAGTTTTTGGAATCTGAAACTTTTTAAATTATTTCTTGGATTGTGAATTTCGTTTCTCAATTCTCAAATTTTTTAGTTAGAAATTTTTCAAATTCAAGGCAGTTGAATCAAAGGCTTTCAAATTTTGTAGTTTTTCAGCCTTTGGATCCTCGAGAAAGTCAAATTTAAAAAAATTCAGCACATTAATATTATGCGGATATTATACATTTATATTTATTGCAAAAGTGGAATTTAAAGTCTCAAAAGTGAGATATTTAGGTCTATTATTATTATTATTATTATAAAAAAAAATTATATCTCAGACTTAAGATGGTTACAGCCCAATATGTCG
>JAUMHM010000088.1:946338-959301 GCA_032362435.1 Melikaiella ostensackeni | reverse complement strand
ATTTCCAGAGGTACCGGCTCAGGGATCGAACCCCGGACCTCTAGTAGGAAGTTATTATTATTATTATTATTATTATTATTATTATTATTATAAGGGTTGAGACCACAAGAGCCCCTGACGCTTTGGGTAATCCCGTTGCGTCCCATTGTAGGCCTATGCGTGACCCCAAAGCCCTCTCCACACGGAGAGGACCGCAGCCACGCCCTTGGCTGATGTCTGACTCACAGTTACAGTTACTAATCTTTCTCAAATTGCGAGTTTACGGAATTATTTGGTAAAAATCTTTAAATCTGAATAGTTTCAAATTGACTTTCCTCTAAAGTATCTTCTTTTTTAAGATGCGGGTTTCTCATATAGCTTTACAAGATGTAGCGCGCATTTTTGAATATTATAGGTTTCTATTTGAAAAATTAATCGCAGCTTCAAAAAAGGAGAAAAATGGCTGGAATTCTAAAATATAGGGAATATAGAGGATTTTGAGAAAAATAGGGGGTAATATGGAAAAAATGGGAATGGGGGACTGTCTGTAATCCCTATAAATATTATTTCAAAATTTGTGAAATATCGAATTCTATACCTTCATTTTTATCGATCGGACTAGGACCATCACTATTACTGCCTGAAGTTTCTTCTCCTAAATCAGGATTTTTTTCTGTTCTCAAAACAAGAATATTCTTTAAATACCTATTCTTCTGAGTAAGAGAGCCCGCAGGTCCAGAAACAAAATCAAAAGAACCTTTATCTGCAGGAGTATCATTCTCTAAATCTTTTAAAACGTTTTCTTCAATACAAAAATTATCTTCATTGTCTTCATCCTGATCTAAAACAATCGACAAATTCTCTTTCTGATGCGAATCCTTTTCCCGATTTAAATTCACATTCTCTGCACTCTTACTTTCCATCTCTTCTCCAGAAGTCAATGTAACCAAATCAACCTCATTTTTCACACAATGCTTTTTCTGCAATTTATCCTTCAATTTCCATATATCGTCTGAGTCATCAATCTGAAGTACCTCCTGGAAATTCGTTCTGAGATTATAATTATGTCTTCCAATTATAAGTTGCTTCGCCTCATTTGGTACTGAAGAAGGCACATCAGAAAGAAAATCATCGAACGTGACGAATCTCTTAAAGCTGATTCCAGTACGCAATTTTTCCCAATCAGGACAACTGATCTCCAACAAACTATCATCCGACCTAAAAGTGGTCCTCTGGAAACTCGAGACAATCAATTCCCGGGGAACTTCACTCCAGGATTCTAAAACTGCCTCAATCACTTCTTCCACTTCCCATTTCGATTCAGGCTTTAAAATATTGTCAGCGTATATCAGTCTATATTTCATTTTTACAGAATGAAAAACTTCCCTTCTGAGAGGTCTCAAGTGAGCAGGAAAGTCTGCTGGGAAAAAAATCAAATTAATATTACTCAACTCGATGTTTCCCAGTGCTTGAATCTTCTGTCTGTGCAGGAGAAGAAGAATTTTTCTATTTTGCTGAGACATTATTTGGTTTAGAGATAAAATCCAATCCTCGAAAACTTTGTCACTAATGAAGGAATTTTCACTGTAGGAGTATCTGCAGTCGTCTCTGAATATGTTGGATTTATACGGACCAGATATCAAAGGTGGAAGCTTGTCACTTCCAGACGCGTTGCAGCAAAAGATGATGGAAATTAGGTTCGTCACATTTATGGTCTGAGAATGCTCAGAGTTTTCGAGAGGAGTTGAGTTCAATTTCAAAGGCATAATATCTGAGTACATGGTTAATTCATCTACATGGAAGAGATCTTTGTGTTTATATTGGGTGAGCACAGTCCTCATCAAGTCAACCCAGAGGCGATAGTCTTCAAAGCATGGACCTGTACAATTTGTCAGAGTTGTGGAGAAACCGTACTTTTTTAAAAAAGATGTCATCCACTGTTCGGAACATTTAAAATCTGGAAAAATAATTAAACATTAATTTCATAACGATCGAAATGAAAGCTACTTTCTTATGAAAATTTCTTGTGTACTAAAAAAGAACACCTAGAAAATTCACAGTAATCCCCGGAATATCAAACCGTTGCGTATCATTCTGATTATCAATTTCAGATCAAAATGATCCACTGATGATCCACTTTCGCGGACCAAAAATTAATTTTGACACAACTTGATGCATATTTGTCAAGTGGAAGTTGTTATACAATTTAGTGAAAGAAGGAGGTTAGTTATGACCGACGATTTAGTTCAACTTTCAATCAAATAGCTAAATTTTCAACCACAAAGATTAATTTTTAATCAAGAAGATTAACTTTCTACGGAAAAGCCAAATTTCTAACAGATTACACAAATTTTGAACCAAAGAGTTGAATTCTTCAACCAAGGAAGATGAAATTACAACAAAAAATGTAATAGATGATATTTCAACCGAAATAAATTTCAATATTTAATCAAAAACAGTTGAATGCAACCAAAAAGACAAATTTTCAACAAAATAGTTGAATCCTCAATTAAAACAGAATAATTTTGTACCAAGCAGTTGAATTTTTAACAAAAAAGATGAAAATTCTACCAAAAGAGATGAATTTTCAAACCTAGTGTCAAATTTCACTTCAAGAATTCTTTCAAAAGCAATCGATAACGTGCCGTGTTGCGAAACAGATTGCTCTTCAAAAAAATACATTTAAAAATTCTTTTAGCTTCCTCTACGCGCTTGACTTTCAATATTTTTCAGTGATTTTAAATATTCTTTACGTGTAGTGGTCATTTTTCTTATTGACAACGCAATTAACAATGAGTATTTTATTTGCAATATTTCATCTTGTGTAAAACATAAATTTCTCAAAGACCTTAGTTTTAAAAGAGAGTCAGTTAGCTTTTTTAAAAAAAAAGGTAACGAAAATTTATGACTTTTGATAAATTACCGAAAATTTATTGAAACTTTCGGAAATTTGAGACATTCTTTTACAAACCGAACACCTTTTTTGACTTCATGATTCAGATTTACCTGAAAATTTTTTAACAATTTGTATAGGAGAAAAAAGCCGACACATATATCAGGATTTCGTTTAGAATAGTGTATTTTTGAAAATATGAATATTTTAAATTTTAGTAATTTGCTGGATATCGGCCGATATCTTTACAGTTGAAATTCAATATCACCAGTTCAAATTAACAGATCAATTCTATTCTTTTTTTTTTATTTTGTACATTCTTGTGTTAGGTTTCAATATACCCACTTACTTTATTTTAAATTGTTAAGTTATAAAAAATAATAACAATTTTATTGTTTGAATCATTTTTACATGCTGGTTCCCACAACAAGAAAAATCGAAAAAAATACCATCGTATGCGCTATTTTCTGACGTAAAAAACCCATATTTTGCAAAATTGGAGACTCTATTAGATCGGAAGATTTTTAATTATTTCGAATGCGCGTCATGCAACGCGAGCGGCGTACGACAAGTCCAGGCGTGTCTGAACTCGGAATCCGTCTGTTTCAGCCTGTTGACGCTGCTTGACACGTCACGCCGCGTGACGCGCGCTCGAAATAATTCAATATCTTCCGATGTAATAAAGTCTCCAGTTTCTCAGAAAACGTATTTTTTTGTCAGAAAATAGCGCATACGATTAAATTTTTTTCGATTTTTGTTGTTGTGAGGACAAGCATGTAAAAACGATTTAAACAATTAAATTGTTATTATTTTTCCGAAATTAATACTGAAAAATAAAACTCGTATACCACTAAAAGGTAACATCAGTCAATATAAAGAGAAATTGTAATGGAATCGATTCACTTTGTAAAATCACTAATAATTAATTTTGAATGTAGAGAGATTCAGTGAAATCAAGCAAAATATCCAAAGTTTGAATTCACATATTTATTGAAATACGCATTTATGAACAAAATCCTGATACACGTGTCGTCTTAATTATGAACACAATGCTATAAACAAAACTTTGGCTACATTTAAAAATGTCACATTTTTTCCCCCAAATCCGTTCGGCTTGTAAAAGAATGTCCCATTTGTGAAAATTTATGAAAACTTGCAACAAATTGTGGAAATTTACGGAAACTTTCGAAAATTCATGGAAACTTTTGGGAAAGCTGTAGAAACTTTTGGAAATTCGTGAAGAGTTTTGAAAATTGTGGTGGCTTCTCGGAAATTCATGAAAATTTTTCAAATCATGGAAGGTCGTGGAAATTTGTGAGAGTTTTTTAAAAATGGAATTTTTTAAAATGAAAATTTAGGAAAGTTTCCAAGCTTATTTAGTTTTTATTCACGGTTGAGATTTATCACATTTTTGGATAAATGAGTGATCTTTTTCCATCCTAGAGACTGAACTGCAGGGGTCTGGTGCCCTCCTCAGTCTACAACACAAACCGATCATAACTCCTTTCGTTCTGGCTTGGTTTTCATAGGTTCCTTTGCATGACCGAAGTTTGGTGGGACTGACGTAATGAAATAATAATGTAGTCTCAAATAGGATTGACACTTCTGTTGACGAAAGGCATGTCCTCGGAAAACTTTCAGGCGATGTATGGAGATTGGGTGTTTGGAATGCTAGAAGTGTAAATAATCTTGAGGAAAAGCAATTGCGAGATACAATGCGCGTAAGGAAGCTACATTTTTTATGTGTGCCAGAAATGAAGAAGGAAGGATGTAAGGTAAGAAAGATAGAAAACGGACTCGAACTTTGGTCAGGGGTAGATAATAAATCATATTGTAGCCGAAGAGTCGGTCTGATTATGAAGGAGAGAGCAAAACAACATGTCAAAAAGTATGAATGTGTATCACCCAGAGTACTGTGGGTGAGAATGAAAGTGGGAATCAGAAGGCTATTTATTATAGCGTGCTACTTTCCACTAGTTGGTGACAAGAGGGATGTAAAAGATAACTTCTGGGACTCGTTAAATGATATATTAGGTACTTGCGATCCTGGCGAAAGAATAATTTTACCCGGAGATATGAGTGGCCGGGTTGGTGTGCAACACGAAGATACCGACAGGGAGTGGGTCATTTCGGAGACCCAAAAACAAACAGTAATGGAGATAAATTGATAAACTTATGCTTAGAAAAAGGCTTCTTCGTTACAAATACTTGGCTCAGACGTAAAATGATCCATATGAGTACTTGGTGCAGAGGCGAAAGCCACGGTATGATTGACTTTGTTGCAGCGGATGAAGGGATACAAGAGTAATAATAATACAATTAGTAATAAGTCGAAGCAGACGCGAGTTAGAATAGAGAATTTGCAGAAACTAGAAGTACAATTGGTATATCGAAAAAAGCTGAATAATTATTTGGGATATCATGAAGAAAACTGGAAGACTGAATTAGACATTAAAAATGCAGAGGTACTGCAGCTGCAGGGAAAAAGGCTGGAGATGCTTGGTCGAATGATGAAATCCTTGTAGCTGTCAACGAGAAAAAGCAAGCTTACTCGAGAATGTTAAACATTAAAGGTCTTAGCGATGAGGAAAGGACTAGATTAGAAAATGATTATAGGGATAAAAACAGTAAAGCCAAGATACTAGTCAAAGAAAGCAAGAATAAAATCAAAGCGGAAGAAGATAAAAAAATGCAAAATGATTTTTAAGAGAATAAGAAATTATTTTGAAAATGGATTAAGAAAACTAGAAAAAAAGTGCTAGCACTGGGGTAGTTGAAATGAAGAACGTTGATGGTGAAATGGTATGGGATTCGGATAAAGTAAAAGACTGTATGAAAAATGTTTTCATTATATTTTATGGAGGTCATGCTATGGAGCATAGCAACCTTCACATTGAAGGGGGTACGTTAGATAATCTCGTTATAGGTAGCGGAAGAAGAATCGATATCGACGACGTCATATCCGTGATTAAGAAACTAAAGATTGGTGAGGCTGCTGGTGTGGATATCACTGTTGAAATGCTTAAGAGCGGTAGCGGATATTTTTGTTTGTGTGACTAAGCGAATTTATGAATATCTGTGCTGTGAACGGTGAAGTTCAAAATGATTGGAGAAAGGCGATTATCGTCCCAATCTACAAGGGAAAGGGTGATAAAGGCGACTGTACTTATTAAAAAGCGCTTAGCTGACTCAGTACCGTGGGCAAAATATTCACCAAAATACTTATTTAGAAGGTCATGGGAATAACTAAGGAAAGGATCTGGGAAGTCCAATGTGGATTTATGTGAGGGAGATCATGTGCGGATCAGATATTTAGCTTGAGACACATCATAGAAAAAAGTTTAAGAGTAAACAAAAGAGTTTCCTGTGTATTTGTTGATCTGGAAAAAGCTTTCGGAATGTTGAATAGCTCTGAACTTTGGGAAGTCCTAAACTAGTATGTAGTGAATGGTTGGCATATAAGAGCAATAAAAACAATATATAATGGTAGTAAAGCGAGTGTAAGAGTGATTGGGCAATCGAGCGATTTCTTTGATATTAAGCAGGGTGTTAAGCAAGGCAATATTTTTTGGTAGAAGGCATGGTTTGTTTTTTAAGTATGGAAAATGGTATTGGAATATTTCAATTTCAATTTCTGAGCCACAACCGCAAGATGAGAAAAATAGTCTAAAGAGTAAAATTTGTGCTTTTAAAAGGTCAAATAAATTTGCTGTTATACATTTCATTGTAAGACCAATCGTAAATCATCAAAATACTTCTTTAATCGTCTTTTTAACTATTTATTTGTATACATTATACAGTGAGCGCTTAAAATCGAGCGCGAATATTATGATGAGAATGAATGTTGAAATTTAACCAAGAAATCTTGAATTTTCAAATCTAAAATTTGATCCAACTTGAACGCTTTCAATAAACAATGTTTCTTCCCGATTTGAAATTTTATAATTTTGAAAGATTCAATTGAAAATTATTAAATTTCCTCAGTTCGATATCAAGCAGAAATTATTAAATTTTGAACGTCTTCAATTTCAAATTATTTAATTATGAAGGATTTCAGTTGGAAATTGTGCAAACGTAATATAATTTTAAATTTTACAGTTGTTCAATTTTCAGCGCTCTTACTTTAAGTACTTGTAAAATTTGAAAATTTATGATCCAAAATTATTTGATTTTCATCCTACTAAAATAATATTTAAAGTAATGAAAGAGTTACGTTTCTAAATTCTAATTCTGCAATTAAGAACGAATTACGTTTAAAACTGACGATTTTGAATGTTTCAGTCTTGAATTATTCAATACTTTCAATCCAAAGTTATCCTGTCTTAACAGCGTTTTTCTAATTATTTAATATTAAAGACTTCAGACTTAAAATTCCGCAACTACTAAGGCTTTCAATTCTACATGAATTTGCAGAATCTTACAGGATTCCATTTAAAATCTTAAAGATTCAATTATTCTGATTTTTTTCAAGCTTAAAATTGCTAAACTATTGAGGTTTTCAATTTAAAACTGTCAAATTTTAAATATTTTAATCTTGAAATTATTGAATTTGCAAGGATTTGAATTACTGACGAAAATTTCAAGGATAAGTGGTTTCAATTTCAAATTCATTTTAAAAATCTAAAAGGATTCCAAAAAAAATTTTTTTAATTGTTAAATTTGAAACATAATAGATTTGAAATTATCAAATTTATTAAGTTTCGACCTAAAACTATTAACTGTTTTGAAGTCAAAAAAGTTTGTTCTAATAAAATTAATTTCTAAGTAAAATTATTCTATTTTTAATGGTGGAAATTCTTCAAATATTTAGAACCATGAGGCTTGATTTATATATTGTACAATTTTGGATATTATAATCTGAAAGTATTGAATTTTAAATTTTTCCAAGAGTGAAATTTAGACTCCAGAATGAAAATTGTCAAATTCAAGCCTTTAAATTAACAATATGAAATTAGAAGTGCATTACGCAGTAAAATTTCCCATTGGAATCGTTGCCTGTCTGAAGAATTTTAAAACGAACTCGTTCAATCTCATATTACATATTTCATATGATGTCAAGTTACATTTTACATTGATTGGGTACGTTTTTCTACTAAACCCTATTTTAAGAATTAAAAGAAATCCCGGTCAGAAAATAAATTCACTGTCATTTCCGACTCTCGAAAAATTCCCGATGATTTCCCGGTTTCTCTAGACAATGGCCACTTTGAGCTGCCATTTAAAAAAAAGAGCACGGGATTTAAATTAATGGACTTACTAGGTAGATCCAATGACTCGGAAATTTGTAAAGCCTTCTTTCGCAAAATTGTTCTGTCTAGAGGACTGTTTGTTGCATGTTTTTCGCAAATCCATTTCAGAAGAGTTTCCTTCAAACTTTTTTTCAAAGACTTCTGATTCTGAATTTGTTTCTTCTTAATTTTGTGACTAGGCATTTCGTTTCCTTCTTCTCCCTTTTAAGTCTTCCTTTCTTTAAATCACTCCGAATTAATTTCAAAACCAACGTTTTTGAAAGAAGATCAACGAAACATGACAGATTCTGTAAAAAAACTTCAAAACACTTCACAATATTACATGAAGGTGTCGATAATTTTCCTTTGTCTAGAAACAAATGCTTGGCTAACGTAATTTTTCATACAATTCCAAATTAACGCGCCGAATATATAAATAAAATATTGGTTTTGCCCGATAGGTTGCTTACTCGGATTGTTGGTGTACATTAGATTGAAAGATTCTAAGATTGCAGTGGAATTAATAGTAAAAAAATATTGAAAGAATTATTGTAAAAAGTAGAAATACTACAAAGGAACGATTTATTTTAGACCACTCATAATTTTTTATGGAAGTTGACAAAAATAGCGATTTTCCACACAAAAATTTGTGAATTTCCTTGATACCTTTAAAATCGTTCTAATTTTCATTGTAATCCATGAGAATCCTTTGTAGTCTCTTGAAATCCCTTGATACTTTTGGAAATATTTTCAAATCCATTAAAATCTTTGAAATCTGTTAAAATCCGTAGAAATATCTTAAAATCTTTCAATCCCTTTTGTATTCCTTTGAAATAGTTAGAAATCCGTAGAAATCATTTAGAATCACTCAAAAATAAAATAAATTAAATTTGTTCCCTGAAGTCCTTTAGAAATCAAATGAAATTTGTAAAATCCGATAAATCTTCAAATCTTCTTGGGAGTCCTATAAAATCCCTTGAATCTTGTGAAATTCTTCTAAATTCCGTGATATATTTGGAAATCCTACACAATTTTTTGACATCCTTTGAAATTTTTGAATTCTTTTGAGATTCTTCTGGAATCTTTTAAAATAACTTAAAATATTTAAAATCCTTTACAATTTTTTTAATTCCTGCATATCGGTTGAAATTGTTCAAATCTATAGGAACTCTTTAGAATGAAATTTAGTTTATTCCCTAAAGTTCTCTAGAAATTCATTCAGATCCCTTGAAATCTTTAGAAATCGTGAAGATCCATTAAAATAAGTAGGAATAATCCAAAATCTCTTGAATATAAATTAAATTACACTTATTCATTGAAGTACTCTAAAAAATTGTTCAGATCCCTAGATATCTTTGAAAACCATGGAAATCATTGGAGATTTTATAAAATTCCTTGAATCTTGTGAAATTCCTTAAAATACTTTAAAATTCCATGAAACCTTCGCTTGGGAATCGGTAGGAATCCCTTGAAATCTCATTCTCTAGAATTTACTTCTCTGGAAATCCCTCGAAATATTTGCAAATCTTGGAAAATTCTTTGAAATCCCTTGAAATTTTTTAAATGTCTCAAAATTCTTTGGAATCTTTTAAAATATCTTAAAATTTTTGGAATCCTTTGAAATTTATTTAATTCCTTCATATCCCTTTACACTTTTGAAATCCCTTGAAATAAAATTTAATTTATTCTCTAAAGTTCACTAGAAATTTTTTGAAATGCGTTAAAATACATTGAAATCTTTGGAAATCTTACAAAATTCTTTAATTTTTTTTACTTATTTTGAAATTCTTTGGAATCTTCTGAAATAACTTAAGATCTTCAAAATCCTTCGAAATTTATTTAAATCCTTCATATATCTAGATATTGTTGAAATCCGTTGAAATAAAATTCAATTTACTCTCTGAAGTTCTCTAGAAATTCGTTGAAATTCCTAAAATCCCCTGGAAATCTTTGGAAATCTCACAAAAATCTTTGAAATGTTTTACATGCAGGTATTGACACTGAATTTTGGAGTAAATTCAATAAATGCAAATAAATGGACACTTAAGTCCGACGATTTATGAATGAATTATAACACAAGAGGCTCATAACTCACGGATCACAAGGACGAAGTAAGTTTTCTTACGAAAAATATTATGAGGAAGACTTTTCAAAGAGGAGATTGTTGTAATAAAGTATGTTTTTTGAATAATGCTTGACATTTGTTCGTTATTATGTTGATGTGACTTGAAAACTAGGTTCCGCGACTCAAAATCTACAAAAATACGACGCTGGCCTACAAATTGATGCTTGAACAATATTTTTTGGAGGTTATGTTACGAAATTTTCAGTAATATCACTTATCTGACTTCATTTTTGAATTTTGCGGCTTGAAGTCCTTAAAAAAATCATGATTTCTCATTACATACTCAAAAATGAGATTTTTTGAGGTTATGTCGAAAATTAATCGTAAAAGGTGCAATTTTAACCTCAGATTCAGATTCAGCGACTCAAAATATATCGAAGACATGTGTCTCGTTGGAATTTCTTGACCTTTTTTTGTGTGGCTATGTTATTATACACTCGCGAGAGAAATTACTTCGAAAATATCACAATTATGAAATAGAAGATTGAATTTTAACAGGGAAAAAAGGGTAAAAAGTGATTTAGGTAAGAAAGCTGTGGGTAATCTCGGCATGCAAAAAAATGAAGATCGGAAAGAGGGTAAAATGAAAGATCTTCAATATTTCATTTCACCCTTACCGATCTTCATTTGTTTGAATGTCCAGATTACCTTCAGCGTTTTTACCCGAATCAATTTTCACTTTTTTTTTCTCTGTGAAATTTCACAATTCTGATGACTTAAATCACTTTTTTCTGGACCCATATCAAATAAAATTCGGCATGTCTTCCTCGCAGCATGTCTCACAAATTGATGTCTTCGCAACTGGACAAGGTCCAATGTCTTCGCAAATTCATATCTCTCTAGTTTTTCATATTTGAATAGACTTGAAGGGTTGCCGTACAGAACAGATTAATTATTTTGGTCAATTGTACCAATTGAACAATTTTTCAAAAATCAGATTTTATATAATGTTTAGTCTCAAATGCTTAGTATACTGAAATTACTTCAGTTTGCTGGCCCAAAAATACATTATTGGGGGTTCGATTAAATGATTCTTCTTTATTTTATGAATTGGCCCCCTGAGACAAATTGTCTAAAGTGGTCTAAAAAATAATTTATCCTCAGCTGGGCGAGGATCCAACCGAGTGTCAGGCTTTAAAGATGTCAGTTCGGCCGGAACTCATTAAGCGCTGGGATTTTTTCTGCAAGGAAGGCCTAAAGAAGGAGGACTTTGAATCTCTAAATAAAAAATATGCTTGCCTCAAAGAGTTTGAAGCTCCCAAACTTAACACGCAGATCTCAGTCACTATGATAGAGTCTGCTCTAGCTAGAGACGTACATACGGTGGAAGTACAAAAGTTAGCGGGCTCAGCTTTATCCCATATTGGTGCAATAATATCTCTGATTTATGAAAGCAAAGACGAAGGTTTGGATTTAGCAAGCCTACTTACAAATCTTTGTGATTCTGCGAAATTCTTGACTGCGATTATACACAAACAGTCTAATTCTCGAAAGGCCTTTATTGAACCTGAACTATCTAGAGAAACTAAGGCAGTTTTAAAAGAAACAAAGAATAAGTTTCTCTACAGAAAAGAGTTAACGGAAAAGATTAAAGAAGCTAAGGCAATCAATAAATTAGGAGAGAATCTTAAGGTTCAAATGGCCACTAAACCCTGCGCACAGACTCCAGGGAAGCAAAATTTAAACTTGAGGACACCATTTCCGAGACGTCCACTAACGCGTCAAATGGGGTATACTACACCTTTCAGAGGACGTCAGAGACAACGGCTGTTTTTCAGAAACAAGCGACAGTTTTTGAACCCCAGAGCTCAAAGGCCTTCTCGACAAGGCGCTCCGGGACAGAAGACAGAGAAGGAAACCCAATAAATGGAAGTTTTCAAGCAGGTTGCTTAAAACACTTTTATAACAAATGATTAGAGGTTACGAATGAGTTTATTTGCCTCCCCTTTGGCCTATGTACTGCACCCTTCGTATTTACTAAGGTAATGAAGGTAATGACTCAATTTCTCAGAAATCGGGGGCTTACGTCAGTAATACTATATACCTTGATGATATTTTTTGCATAAAAAGTACTTTCGATAAATGTTCACGTAATGTTAACGAGACAATCTGTTTGTTACAACAGTTACGATTTTTCATCAACTACCAAAAATCAAAGTTAATGCCAACTACTAAAGGTAAATTTTTAGGATTTATCATTGATACGAAAAAATACGCTATTGAATTACCTCAGGAAAAACGGGATAATATTCGTTCCTTACTTAACAACGTCTTGAAACTTAAAGCCTGTACAATCAGAGATTTTGCACACTTAATTGGTAAATTGATTTCCTGTTGTCCAGCAGTTAAATACGGTTGGTTATACACCAAACTTGTAGAAAAAGAAAAGATTCGTCAGTTAATTTTTAACGACTGTTCTTTCAATAAGATTATGAATATATCTGATTCGGTCAAACAAGAATTACGGTGGTGGAAGACTAATGTTAAAGAAAGTATTCATTATATTACGGATGGATCCTTTGCTATGACTGTTTTCACTGATGCTCCAACTATAGGTTGGGGAGCCTCAAGTGGTACTATAAAAGTTTTTGGCTTCTGGACTATAGACGAAAAAAAGCATCATATTAATTACTTGGAATTACTAACAGTCAAGATAGCCTCAAAGTCCTTAGCTTCAGAGATTAGAGATTCTCAAATCTTGATTAGGGTAGATAATACAACAGCGCTTTCATACATTA
>JAUMHM010000088.1:935380-946238 GCA_032362435.1 Melikaiella ostensackeni | reverse complement strand
TACAGGTGCAAACTCTTGTGTATTGTGCTGCTGTGGCAGTCGTTAGAACGTTGGGCCGTAGAACTAGGCCTACAAATTCAGTTTTCCGAGACAAAGTTAAATAAATATTAATAATAATATAAATGAGCGATATCTGGATTCAGTCATCTCATCGTTCCTATGCGAGGTTACAGCTAATATTTTACCTATATTGCCTGTCGACAAACACCACCCACCCATTACAATTAGATTCGAAGCTTCGTTGCCTAATTCGTCAGCTGATAATAGATTCCGTATCAACCCGTCAATGTCAAGATATAAATTTAAAACTTGTGATTATGGGAACCTTAATGTTAGACTGAGTTCTACTGATTGGTCATTCTTATATACTTCCGATAATGTAAGCACGGCTGCTGATGAATTATATAAAAAATTATATGATATTTTGAACGATGTAGTAGGCAAAAATTCGATTAACCCCAGTAAGACATCATACCCTAAATGGGACACAAAGAAAATTATCAGCTCTATTACTTGTAAGAACAAAGCCAGAATTCAGTTAAAGTCAACACGTAGCACAACTTATTTAGAAAGATTTATACAACTAAGAAAAGAAGTAAAAGGGAATACTAAGGAGGCATATAACAGCTATTTGATAGATGTTGAAAAAGATATTAACAAGCCTTCTTCAACTCTATGGTCTCATGTTAATAATATCAAAATAGTGTCAAGGATACCTGGTATCATGTTCTTTGATGGTAATGAAATTAAGAATCCGCTAGATATTGTCGACTCCTTTGTTACTCTGTTCTCCAATGTATACGTATAAACTTCCCTTAACTATACCTGACGGAATATCTAAAAACTCATATAAGTTACGAGGTGATTTTCTCTGCGTTTCACGTGAACAAGTAACACTTATGTTAAAGTCTGTGCCAAATAAATTTACTTCGAGGCCTGATGGAAACCCGAATCTCCTGCTAAAAGAATGTGCTAAATAAACCACGGAACCACTAACTGCTATCTATATATGTCTCTTTCATCCGGGGTATTTCCGGATACCCGGAAACAATCAAAAGTGTGGCCCGCGTTCAAAAATGGAGATAAATCTCTTGTTGTTAATTATCGACCAATTACATTGTTAAGTAATTTTTTTAAGGTCTTCGAAAAGATAATAAGTGAATTTATTTGGTCTTACGTGATTCCTGTCTTATCAACAACTTGAAATGGCTTTGTTCCACAAAGATCGACCACTTCTAATTTAACAACATTCCTTCAGACTATTGAAACTCTCTTGGTAGACCACAGGCAGGTAGACGTAGTCTATATGGATATATCCAAGGCCTTTGACTGTGTCGACCATGGAAAAATCTCAAGTAAACTCTATGACCTAGGCGCACCGGACAAACTATTGAATCTATTGCACTCTTACTTATGTAATCGTCCAGTGGTAATTCAGTGCAATGGTTCTACGTCCTTCTCTTTCAAACCTACCTCTGGAGTTCCCCGAAGATCTAACCTTGGCCCTTCACTCTTTATTACAGTAATGAACGATGCTGATGCTGTGATCAAACACTTTTGCTTATTTCACGCGGATGATGCTAAACTATACAAACCAGTAGACTGCTGGCAGGATTGTGCTGAACTACAATTGGACATAAATAATTTTATTGACTGGTGTACGAGCAATAACCTAGAATCTAGATAATAACCCTCAAAAATGTAATGTTACGTCAATTTCAAGAAAAACTGATATAACTGAGTTCGAGTACAAAATAAATAATCTGGTCATAGAGTAAAAAAAGTGCGTGATCTTAGCATATATATTAGCGCAACATTAAAAGTGAACATTCAGGTAGACACTATGTATGGTCCGCGGAGCAAATCGTTCACTAGGGTTTTTGTTTAAAATTTTTCGCAACTTCAAAAAGGAATCTACGCTGAGAACTCTATAGTACACTATGCTCTACTAAGGTCTGAATTAGAGTATGGGTCTGTTGTCTGGAGTCTAAAAGTAAAGTTCTCAAGTCTTAAATCTAGGGGTGAACTTATACCCCCTGGATATGACTATAAACAACTCTGTCACAAGTTTAACGAATGGTCTCTTGAGAATTAGAAGGCAGGTTGAAATGATTATATTTCTGTTTAAAATTATAAGAGGATACATAGATAGTCCCTACCTCCTCTCCCAGATGCCATTCGCGGTACCTCAATTTTTTACTAGTCTCGGGCTCCATTTTACACCCATACAACTGCGCATAATGGCCATTCACCGATACTCTATTTCTGCGAAGCCTATAATGCTATGTCCACAAGTCGCGACCTCACTATGGACGCCCTACATCAATCTTTAAGGCCATGTAACGAGTGGGTCACGTGCCCAGATTCCTACCTTAACAACATCTTTTTTATTTGCCAACTTACGTTCACACGAAGCGCCACATTGAGTTGAAAATTTGGGAAACTAAATAAGAAACACTAAGAAAGGTATGCCTGGTCCTAAAATTTTATAATTATGAAAAAAGCTTTTTTTGTAAACAATTTTTTTTTGTTTTTTTCATAATTATACAAATTTAAGACCAGACACACCTTTCTTAGAGCTTCTTATTCCGTTTCTCAAATTTTCAACTCGATATGGCGCTTCGTGTGAACGTAAGTTGGCAAATAAAAAAGGTGTCGGTAAGGTAGGAATCTGGGCACGTGACCCACTCGTTACATGGCCTTAAATTCTTTTGTCTCTGAAGTGCGTAGTTACGTCGAACAGTCCTTCACTTAATATATACACTCATCTCCCGTAACTGTGCCGGCTTCTCGGTCGTTCACGCTCCAATGCTTCCGTCTCCCCCCTGAGCGTCCCTTGACGGCCAATGCTTAAGGTCTTCGCTCGGACACTCAGCGACATATTAGAAGTTATTTATATCGCGACTCTCTAGGCATATAGTTTTGTACTTGTGTCGCGTTTGTAGACTTTAAATGCGGTCATGAGTGTTTACTGACTCGTCGCTCTGAATCCGGTTGAAACTAGATTTTAATAGCCCCCGTTACTGTGCCAATCAGACCCGAGGGCGGCACAGTTACGGGAGATGAGTGTATCAGATTTAGAATCGCAGCGCGTCGATGTAGCCTACTAGGTATTATATATATTATTACATTATTATACACTGGAATCTCGATTCAGTTTCAGTCTCGGGCATTGCCTGCTATGACCATGAGGCTCTTCTAAGAATTTCTACGATGTAAACAGTCAGGGGAAACTACGTAAATCCGCTGAACTCGCGCGCCTCTCTCTCGGCCCCTCGGACCTCCCCACTAACGAATGCGAGACCGGCGGCAATCCTCTCTCTCGTCGTCTTGGACCCCTCACCACCGAATGTGATCCGGCAAACATTCTAGGAAGACAATAAATCAAGTACAAATAAAGCGAGGTTCCAATGTATTTACACATTCCCTTTACTGTTTATATCAAGATATTTTTTTTACGTGTGATCCTGTAACTGGTCCCCAGACTGTTGGATTTATTACAAATAAAATGAAAAAATTTTTTTAAAATCCTTTAAATCTTGTGAAATTCCTTGAAATCCCATGAAACCTTTGCTTTGGGATCGGTAGGAATCCCTTGAAATTTCATTCACTAGAAATCCCTTGAAATCTTTGCCAATCTTACAAAATTCTTTGAAATCCCATGAAATTTTTTTAATGCCTTAAAATTCTTTGGAATCTTTAAAAAATAACTTGAAATCTTTTAAATCCTTCGAAGCTTATTTAATTCCTTCATATCTCTTGGCATTGTTGAAATCCCTTGAAATAAAATTTAATTTATTCTCCAAAGTTCTCTAGAAATTTGTTGAAATGCCTTAAAATCCATTGAAATCTTTGTAAATCTTACCAAATTCTTCGAAATTTTCTACATGTCTTAAAATTCTTTGGAATCTTTTAAAATAACTTAAAATCTTTAAAATCCTTTGAAATCTCTTGAATATAAATTAAATGAAACTTTTTCATTGAAGTTATTTAAATAAACCGTTCAAATACCTAGAAATCTTTTAAATCCCTTGAAATCTTTGAAATCTCTGGGAATCCTTCAAAATTTCATTCTTTAGAATTTAATTCCCTAGAAATCCCTTGAAATCTTTGGAAATTCTACAAAATTCTTTGAAATCCCTTGAAATTTTTTTAATCTCTTGAAATCCTCGAAATCTTAGAAAAAAAACAGTTCAAGTCCCTAGAAATCTTTGAAATCCCTTAAATTCCTTGGAGATTTAATCAAAACCTTCAAATCTTATGATATTCCTTGAAACATCTTGGAATCCCATGAAATCTTTGGAATCGCTAGGAATACCTTAAAATTTCATTTCATTTTTTTCCAAAGTTCTCTGGAAAACTCTTGAAATATTTGAAAATCCTACGAAATTCTTTGAAACCCCTTAAAATCTCCGGAAATGTACAGAGATCTTTGAAATCCTCTAAAATACCTTGAAATGTTTCTCTCTAAAATCCTTAAAATCCGTGGAAGTTCCTCGAAATCCGTTGAAATCCTTTGGAATCCCTTAAGATCCCGATATCTTTGGAAATCTTTTAAACCATTTCAAATCTGGTGCTATTTTTATGAAATCGAACGAAATTACTTAAAATCCGTGGAAATTCTCTAGAATTCCTTGAAATTCGTTGACATTCATTAATGTATTTTAAATCTTTTAACTCTTTTGAAATTCTGTGAAATTCCTTGAAATCTGTGAAATCCCTTGAGATAATTTGAAATCATACATTAAGGGCGATGGAGCCACGTCCTAACCTCAAAATTGAATAGCCTCATTTTACTTCATAAATACTAGAGTTACATCTTTGTGAGATACTTAGAGCCTACTCCTGTTTTGAATGAAGTCTGTATTTGGAGTGAAAACTTCTTTAATTTGAATACCCCTAAATATCTAACAAAGCTGTAATTCTAGTATTTATGGAGCCTGGTTCCAACGCCCTTGAGTATAAATAAATAAATCATTCGTTTGTAGTTTCTTTATTTTTTGCATCAATTCTTTCAATATTTTACCATTATTTATTTCTATACTGATTTTCTTATAATAATTTTCCAGAATGATTTTTCTAGATTAGTGAAAAAATTATAAGAAATACTTTATAGGAAATCATTCTAGACCTATACTGAATTACCTAAAATATTGCTTCGTGGGGATTGCAAGGGATTGCACGAGATCGCTTAAGATTGCAGAGAGAGTGTACAACAGATTGTAACAGTAATTAACCCCTCGGTTTTGCCGGTAATTTGATTCTCAATATATTTTATTATTATAATATATATATCAGAAATGACAATAATTGCAAGATTAATAATATACATTGTTATTATTATCCCTTACATGTACCCTTACACATACATCAACTTTATGCTTCAAATGGATCAAATATTAGAAATATGTTACATCTTAAGCCGATTCACATCATTTACATAAACTATTCTCTCCTCATACATAATACTTCCGCCTCGCATCAACATTAACATCTTAGATCTTACCCCTGATTGCCAATCTTATTTTTTATATCACTCTTAGATTTTTTCCCATCAGGCATACTCTACAAATCTTTACCTAGCCACTTGTCTTTTGAAGCAATTTCTCACAACGCGCTTCTGAATGCTAATTATTTACAACATACCTTTATATTTTTATAACACAACAAATCGAGAATGTACGTACAAGACTTCTGATACTTGCTGAATAATACATGGATTCCATAATTTTAGATTTTTCAATTTGAATGATAAAAAAATTAAATAGGACAATATACCACAAATTTTACAATTGACATTTCCAGATAAAAATACTAATAAAAATATAATAAAATATACATCGAAGAATTTCTGTATCTTTTTCTTTAGCTAGATCAATCTAAAAAACAAGAATGCTCCATCTATTATTCAACATGTCAACATCGAAGATATAATTACAATTCTTATACAAACAAGCGAATACTTACAACAAATTGACAAAACTCAAACGGAAAAAGTACTCACGATTTTTCCATATAAGGCAAACAAGATTCTAATATACAAAATCAAACTTTTCTGACACGATGGATCATCGAGTAGCGAGGTAATCACGTAAACAAAAATGTATCAATGCCGGCAATTCACGATGCAGAATTTTCTGACGAATATCATTTCATTATTTGGATACTGAACTAAGTTTAAGATACTTAAATGTTCCACTTCCACCACTGATCAATCGGTAACCATCACATTTTCTACTAACATTTTCTGAACGACATACAAAGCCTGAATCCTCCTTATACCTTTTAGTCATTGTTTCTGTCAGCATATAAAATCAGACTTTTGAGTTTAGCACGCACCGAGACCGTTTTATTCCATTTTATTCTCGTAACAGTCTAAGCCACAGTATCATCAGTGTCGTATCATTTTAGCATTACTGGAATGCAGTTCTGCAAAAAATGCCATTATTTGATGAATTTCGAATCGTGAAAGCGTCAATTCAAGCCCACTCGACGACAATATTGTGTCAACATAAAAGGTACAAACCCTAACTACATTATATAATATACCTATTATTATATAATATAATTGTAAATATTCTATCTACTCGTTTGAAAAATCTTCGTCGTAAAAGCAACCCCGGTTACCAGAATGAGCTAAGGACGATAACAAAAGTATCAAATTCAATATAATTTCTTTTCAAATATAGTCACCTGATCTAGGATTTCGTATACCCGACTGGTAAATTGGCCAGCAGCTAAATCAGACGGATTAACAATTGTCTAACACGAAATATCCACACTTGCATTTCGATCGAAGTGTAAATGAAGGGAAATATTCAATTCGAATCGTATTTTCCTTTTTATATTCTTGCTTTCAGTCGCAATGCAAATGCGATTCAGATTTATTATATATAATATGTATGCATGTTATCAACAATCCTGTGATAAAATTGTAGATAAAGTACGACTTTAGAATGATTGCACAGAAAAAGATCTTCTTTAAGAAGTATCATTTTTCAAAAGTATAATCTTCAAGACGACATTCCCGTTAACAATTTTCCAATATTTTACAATCACTGCATTGTGATGCAAAAGTATTTGTTGTAACTCAATTTTTTTTTCTAAACAAACTCCATATAACTCGCTTATTCGCAGAACAGACTTAAGAAGATAATGTAACTTTTTACAATAAAAATCGTTAGTGTTAGTAGCAATAAATGTACTTAGCAAATGTTAGCTTTTCCTGCACAATGGCATTACTAATGTCAGTTTAAAAACGTTCCCGAATAATTAATCGATTCCCACTAACACTTCATTTATCGAGGAGGATATCGGCTGCGAGTTGTATTCTTCTGAGAACGATCCTTCAAATCCATAGGATTAAACATCATTGGTCCCTGGGGATTTTCAAGATTAATGAGTTAATTTTCGATTCGAAGAGGAAAAATAGAGGACTTTTTAATTTACAGTTTACAGACCCACCAGCTATATCTGAAGTTTAAAAAAAACTGATTAATGTAATAAATTAAAAAATGTAATCAAAGAGATCAACATTTAAATATTGTTCAATTGATAAAAATAATTATAATTGTTGAATATTATAGAATGGTAAATTTAAAATGTTTAAATTTGAAATTAAAATTATTTAATGGACAATTCAAATTTCATTTTTTAATTTTTAATTCGAAACGATTATGTCCATAATGAGAACATTATCAATTTTAAACACTTTCAATTTCAAATTGTATAATTTTTTGAAGTTTCAACCTAAAAATCGTAAATTTTAAACGTTCTAAACATAAAAATACTCAATTAGAAAAGCTTTCAATTTGAAATTGTTCAATTTTGAACGATTATCAGCAAAAATATTGCCCAATTTTTAATTATTTAATTTAAAATTACTCGATCAGAGCCCGTTTTAAATTAAAATTGTTCCATTATAAATGTTTTCCATTTCAAATAGTCCAATTTTTAAAGCTTAATTTTGAAACTATTCAATTTTGATCGTTTTCAATTTGAAATTGTTTGACAATTAGGTTTTTCCATTTCGAAAAAAATGGTAAAACCTTAAAGAATTATATTTCAAACACTATTGATTGAAAATTGTATAATTTATCAAGTTTTAATCTAAAAATCGTAAATTTTAAACGTTTTTGATTTCAAATCATTAAATTTCAAAAGTTCTAAACATACAAAAACTCAAGTATTAAAGCTTTCAATTTGAAATTGTTCAATTCCAAACGATTATAAGTAGAAATATTGTGCAATTTTTAATGATTTAATTAAAAATTACTCAATCTGAGACCGTTTTAACTCAAAATTGTTCTATTTTAAGTATTCTCTAATTCAAATTGTCCAACTTTTGGAGTTTCATTTTGAAATTATTCAATTTTTAACATTTTTAACTTGAAATTGTATAACCTGTAAAGTTTTAATCTGAAATTAATTAATTTTATATAGTTTTAATTTAAAATTGTTTATTTATTAACAAGAAGACGTTGAAATTGTACAGTTAAAAGATTTGAATTTAAACACATACCCTTTGTAACGCTTAAATCTTAAATTGTAACTTGGAATTATTCAATCAGAAATTATTGCTTCTGAATAATCATTTTCATTTACAGTTGTATCACTGAATTTTATCTATTAAAATTGTTCAACTTTAAGGCATTTAATTTAAATCACTTAATTTTTTAACGTCTTATTTCAAACTGTTGACTCTGATGGCCGAATTTCAAATTTTTGAAACCGAAGAACGTGAAAGCATTTTCACTTTCAAAAATGAAGAAAAATAAAAAACGGGACAAAATTAAAAGAAAAAGGAAAGGAAAATTTGTTAAGAAAGTGGAAAAATTGAGTTTCTGGCAGACTTGAGTCTACTATTCTTTACTATTCTAATTGAGATACTATCTAAAAAATAAAATAAAAAGAATTTTTGTGAAATGAAGGGATTTATTACGCTATTCGGAAGTTTTTTTTCGTCAATGTCAAATAGTAAATGAAGTGTGTCAATGGTCAGGAGAAGTAGAAAAGAACAAACTTAATGACTGTAATAACCAAAAGAAGCAGGTATGAGGATAAGAAAAGAAACGTAGAAAAATCAGATTATGTACTTAGACTCTTATTCAGTGCAAATTCCCTTAATTAGCGTATTTTTTAGTGGAGAATTTAAAACCCTGAAGTGAAAGATAAATATTTTCAAATCTCAGTTCAGTGTTCATAATTCTGGTTTGCATAAAAAGAGGATTATTTTTGAAATACGTTCTTTTGATTAAATATATTTTTAATAATAACTTATTCCTCTTTTCATTAAACCAAAGCAGTTAGTCAGTGCAAAAGCATTTGAAATATTTTTTATTTTTATTTTTAATTATGCATATATAAAATATAGTATATAAAAATATTAAAAATAATAAGGTTACAAAAGCAACACAAAAACTCAATATATTTACAGAACTTTTAAATATAATCACTGTAGCTCGTAATATAAAAATTAGCATTATTAAATCCCACATAACATCACAGAGATTAATTTGATCAATTATTTTATTACTTACATTAATATATTCTAAATTGACATTACGTTTTAAAATACTTGCAGGAATCACAGCGGTTAAGTAGTTCAATTTTAGGTAAAAAGGGGGATTCTTTTTTCCGAAAAAAGGGGATTAAAGGGGATTTTATTCATTACTAAAAACTTTTTATATCATATGGGCATCTCGTAAATATTACACGAAAGTGCCCTCTAACATTAGCACCTTTTCTTTAGCAAGTTTTTTAGTCATCTTTGTGTTTTAAAGATTTTTGTAGCTAGCTTTAAAAAATCTGCTGAACACTTCAGCACTTTCTAGTGATAAAAATATATCAGAAAAAAAATGTTTAATCAAAGATTAATATAGTTAAAAAACAGAATTGAAAAATGCTCATGTCTGAATTTGTTTAAATGTATTTTTCTAAGTATGTAAGCTAGAAAGAAATAATTTGAAAAACATACTTTTTCTGTCTTTCTTTCCTCGGACATAAAAATTGTTATCTAATGTATTTTTATCAGTTGAAAGCTCTCAGATGTTCAAAACATTTTAAAATATCAGCTAAAACAAAGATTACAGTGTAAAAAAAAAAATTAATCACTATTCACGAGAGTAACAATATTATGGAGACAACAATTTCTTCAAATACGCAGTTTGCTTGAAATTTTTTGTTGAAAACTCTACTATTATATTTTTGGTTGAGAATTCACCTTTTTTGATCAAAAATGTATTATTCGGTTGACATTTTTTTTCTTTCTTGACTAAAAAATTTTTCTTGGTTAAAAACTCGTCTTTTTGGTTTGAAAACTCATATCTTTTGGTATAAATTTAATCCTTTTTGGTTAAAAATGCAACTGTTTGGTTGAAAATTAATCTGTTTTGATTAATGATTCAACTGTTTCGTTTGAAAATTCATCTTTTTGGTTTGAAAATTAATTTCTTATGATAGAAATTTCATCCTTTTTGGTTAAAAATGCAGCTATTTAGTTAAAAATTCATCTATTTGGTTTAAAATTCCACTGCTCTGTTGAAAATTGAAATATTTTTTGGTTGAAATATCAACTATTACATTTTTCATTCAAAATTCGTTTTTTTTTTGTTTTGGTTGAACATTCAACTACTTGATTGAAAATTTATCTAAATGGTTTAAAATTCCACTGCTATGTTGAAAATTAAAATATTTTTTTGTTGAAATATGAAGTATAACATTTTTTAATGAGAATTCATTTTATTTCAATAAAAATTTATCTTTTTGGTTGAAAATTAAACTATTGATGTTATTTCATCGACCAGGGGTAATTAATTAATTCATATTTTGATGTTCTTATATCGATTACTGGTCAAAT
>JAUMHM010000088.1:924013-935280 GCA_032362435.1 Melikaiella ostensackeni | reverse complement strand
GTGATGGAGCAATTCTGAGGCCAGATTCTTGTTCAGCGCACCAAAAACCTTCGGAAAAGTATACTCTGGTTTCTGGTCCTGGAATCTTGTCGGCCTGTGTAATTTTAAATTCAAATTGTAGAAATGTTAAAGATGGTAAATATTATTAATAAGTATCATATCATGTAGTATCAAATGACATTCGCAGTGATCGAATAGATTTTTCTACCAAAAAATGTGATTTCTGACCAAAAAAAAGTGGATTTAAAAAAAAAAAATGATATTTAGAGGTTCCGTAAACCCCATTAAGTTTAACACGTGTTTCCCCTAAGAAAAAATACGTTTTTGTAAATTTTATTCAGAATCGTCAATATTTGGTGTATCGAGTTGAAACTCAAAAGTTCTTTTCGCAATTAGCCATAGAATGAAAATCAAGAATTACTTTTTAGATTTCGCCCCCATAAGTCTATTTTACAGGGTCCCAAAAAACCCTCTAAGTGAGAAATTGGATTTTCCGAGTTTTTGGCGCTAATAATTATTTTTTTGCGGTTTCTTTTGGTTCAAATTATTCCTAATACATGATATGTTACTTTCTACTGATAATTAAATGTTAAAATGAATTGTTTAAACAATTTATTATTATAATTAATAATATTCTCTTCGAATTATGATAGAAAGTTGCGGTTTTTTTCTGAAATTTTCAACTTTTTGTTCACTTTTCACTTAGTGAGGTAATAATTAAGTTAACAAACATAATTGTTTAAGCAATTTATTATTATTTTTAATAATGGTCTCTTAGAATAATGCTAGAAAGTTGCGGTTCTTCTGAAATTTTTCACTTTTTGTCCACTTTTCAATCAGAGTGACGTAATAATTAATTTTAGTGAGCAAACATAGTTGTTTAAACAATTTATTATTATCTTTAATAAAATTCTCTTTGAATAATGCTAGAAAGTTGCGGTTTATTCTGAAATTTTCAACCTTTTGTCCACTCCTCAATTAGAGTGGGGTAACAATTAATTTAAGCTATCAAAAATAATCGTTTAAACAATTTATTATTATTATTAATAATTTAAAATATTGATGTTATTTCATCGACCAGGGGTAATTAATTAATTCATATTTTGATGTTCTTATATCGATTACTGGTCAAATTTTCTCCAAAAATTAATTTGACCAGTAATCGATATAAGAACATCAAAATATGAAAATTAAACTATTTGGATAAAAATTCAACTTTCTGGTTTAAAATCCCGCTGCTATTTTGAAAATTAAAATCTTTTTTGGTTGAAATATCAACTAATACATTTTTAATTCAAAATCTGTCTTTTGTTGTTGAAAATTCAACAAGTTGGTTGAATTTTTTTTTCTTTCTTGACTAAAAAAATCTTTCTTCGTTGGAAAAGCAAATCTTTTCATGAAAATTCGACTTTTTGGTTTGAAAATTCATCTGCTTTGTCAGAAATTTTATCTTTTTGGTTAAAAACGCAATTGTTTGGTTGAAAATTGACCTCTTTTGGTTGAGGATTCAACTGTTTTGTTGAAAACTAGTCTATTTTAGTAGAACCGAACTATTTTTTATTTGAAATTGAAATATTGTTCGGTTGAAATATCAACTATTACACTTTTAATTCATAATTCTTCTTTTTTGGTAGAAAATTCAATTACTTGATAGAAAATTCAACAATTTGGTTGCATTTTTTTTTCTTTTTTGACTGAATAATCTGTTTTGGTTGAGGATTTAACTGTTTTTTTATAAACTAGTCTTTTTTGGTTGAATCCAACTATTTTTTGTTCAAAATTAAAATCTTTTTTGGTTGAAATATCAACTATTACATTTTTACTGAGAATTCATCTTTTTTTATTGAGAATTCAACTACTAGGTTGAAAATTCATCTTTTTGTTAAAAATACAACTGTTTAGTTGAGAATTCATCTTTTTGGGTCCAAATTTAATTATTTGGTTGAAAATTCAACATTTTCTTAAAAATTCATCCTTTTTGGTTGAAAATTTGTCTTTTTGGGTTGAAAATTCAACAATTTTGTTAGAAAATTTTACTGTTTGGTAAAAAATTAACTTTTTTGTTGAAACTTTGTTTTTTTGGGATGAAAATTCAACAATTTTGTTAGAAAATCCTACTGTTTGGTAAAAAATTAACTTTTTTGTTGAAAATGCAATATTTTGATTTGAAATATTAGGAATTTAAAGCGTTTCAAATTGAATTTAATATAGTACCCACATTCATATTATTTAAAGAATTTATTTCCCTATTATCGTGAAATATCTCCTTATTTCCCCTGTTTTTAGAGCATTTTGGCCTCTGAAGCCTGTTATTGATACAGTTAAATTTTTTTTTCTTTGGCTTCTTCTCGTAAGTGGTGGTATTATCGAAAAGATTATCTTTCAAACCGTCTTGTTTTCTAATGTCTTGAATTGCTGTTTATAATACTTGAAAAATGAATCGAATTTAAGGAGAGAAAAAAGGGAAAAGGGGGCTTAGGCAAAAAGGGGACGGACTGTGATCCCTGTACTCGTTATGTGAGATTTTTTTAATGATTATATTCACGTCTACTTTTCTTTTCTTCACTAAGCTTGCATTATTTATAAGAATACAAATTTTTCATAGTTAGGACTCTGAAATTCAATAGTTTACCTTTTCCCGTTGAAGGAGGCGCGGATCCCTCATTGTGTAGCTCTGCACTTCTCGTGATAATGAGCTGGTTGAGCTCCAGCGAGAGAGCTATATTCCATATACAACACAACAATTTTCTCACAAACCAAATTTTCACCCAAAGCTATAAATAAATTTAATGCTTGGGGAGCTTGCAACATCAACCTCGTCATTTTTTCCATATTTCTAACAGAACTTTACCAAAAAGTAAACAATATTTCAATACTACCCGTCTTCAGCAATATAGTTGAATCTAAAATTTGAAACTTGATCCAAAAAATAAAATTTCGGAACAAAAAATTCATTCAGATTCATTAAAAGGTTGATATTCCTAGATCTCATAGCGTGTTGACAGTGTTCCAGAGCAAAATGTTTCTGTTTAAAAATAATAAAATACTAAAGTGTGTTTACACAAACTTCATGCAGATGCAGAATAAAACTTAATTTCTATGCAAAACAGTTCAGTCACCACTTTTGTTTTTAATTAAATAAAAGCTGGAAATGTTAAGCAAATGAAAAAAACAAGTGAAAAAGAAAGCAACATTTATAAAATCACACACCGCACTTTTACAGAAAATCGAAACATCAATGGGAAGTAGCTAAAGTATATCATGCAGTGGAGGAGAAATACTTCTCATAAATGGAAATACATAAAAATATTTACATTGTGTGCGACAAAGCTAGTTGCAACTTTTTTTTATTCACAATTTTTTCTCTGAATTAACGTCTCGGTAGTTTAAATTTTATATTATATTATTTTAATAATATACTTATGAAAAAAGAAACAAATTAAATAATTTTGCAACTGACTCCGGCTTCCACTGAAGATCAAATGAAAAGTGCGTTCAAAGCGAAAAATTAAGCTTTATATGTGAAATTAATAGAAATCTTCTTACAATTGGAAACATATTTGTTATTTGGCTACATCAATCTGCTTCCCCGACTGCTTGCAAGAAGAAAACATAAAAGGAAATTATATCAGACTCATATTAATCAATTATTATCAGACTATAATTAGTTCTCAAATTAATCAAATTCTTCTTTAAAAAGAAGCAAAATTAATTTCTAAACAACAATCCAAGAAGAAATGAAAAATTAAGAGCTTTTTAAAAGGTAATTATTGTTAAGGCAGATAAGATTGAATATAGTAAATTAAAAATTAATCTTGTTAAATAAACTTATGCTCTTAAAATGAAGTTAATAAATTTTATACTTTATAAAAAATATTAATTGTTGTCCTTTAATGTTATTTTATGTATTGTTTCTTTAAATAAAAAACTTCTCAGCCTTCTCACAGCAGAATTCCCATAAAGAACTCCATTGCAATGCAAACAAAAATGCAAGAGATTTGCAGCCTGAAATCGAAATCCTCGAAAAAGTCATACAAAATAACATATGTACATTCCCCATTTAAAGCACCTCGAGTTGAACTGGAATCGAGAAAAATGGTACTGCACAGTGATTTTAATTCCAGTCGACAAAACTAAGGGAAAGACATTACAAAACTCGAAACACAGGGAAGAAAGAAACGTACATTTTAACATTACAGTTCCAAAAAAAAAACGTTCAAAAGAAAGAGAATTAGGCTTCATTTATAGCGAAAATAAAACTACAGTCGCGAGGTACATTGACGGCATTTAAGAAGTCATGTTTTTTGTAGGATGTAGTGTTGTATGAACTGAACGAATATGTGAAACTGTTATGTCATTGTCATATGGATTATGATGCATTGATAATGATAACTGAGTTGTCATGAAAATTGATTAATGATTTCATTTGCTGAACTTACCTCCTGTGGAGGATTTTCGGCAGTTTGCTGCGTCGGATTTGGCGTTGTGGTTAAGAAATCGACAGGGGCGTTGGGATCGTTAACTAGGAAAAAAAAACGATTGTTGAAAATATGTAAGAACAATTTCTCAAAGTTTATAACTTTATACCTAGACAATTTAGTTACTAAAATTTATAAATAATTTAAATTTCTTGACGAACTAAAGGTTCTGATTACCTCTTTTAAACAACGATAAAATCGACAAATAAAAAGAGGCAACATTGGCAACGTTAGATTAGTAAACACATTACTATTTTAAATTATCGTCGATACTAAAAAAGTAATTAATATTCAACTAACTTGGAGCTGGGACAAACAACTGAGGCGATGAGGCAGCCATGGGTGCTACTGGAGAATTAGCTGGTGTTGGTAAGTTTGAAAGCACTCCAAGATTTTTTCCTCCATTTGGATTCATGACATCTATATAATTAGCTCGCATACCCCGACCCTTCTGCAATTTGTAGACGTTGCTGCTACCAGTGATCAATTTTGAACTATTCACAGCCATTGTTTCATCGGATTGACCGCTGGCTGGTACAATTTGCTGGGATGGAATATTTGGTTCTGGGGGTAAATGCTTGAATCCCAGGTCACTTGCTTTCGGAGGTGGTGCCACGGTTCCTCCAGTGCCATCGCTATCTTCCTCTTTATTCATCCACTTTTTACCAACTGGATCCCAAACAATCTAGAGTGCAAAAATAAAAGATAGAAAAAAATAAAAGGGAGTTCAAATTTTAATTAAGACAATATTTTCTGTACCGTCAACCAGGGCGAATCGCTACAACAATTTTTACAAAATCGTCAAAGGCTTGATCTTGGGCTCAACAGATCACGAAATGTCTCTAATTTATTGACCATATAAATAAATTAATACACCCTGATTTTAAAAAAAACTAATTCTGCTAAAAGTGTCAACATCTCGCATCGATCAAAGTTTAGACTACCCAAACTTTCATATGTATCTCTTAAATATGGAAGTCCAAAATAACGAAATTATGTGCGATTGAAGCCCTCCCAGATAGGAATAAAATTCTTTCTAATCAGGTTTTTTTTAGTTCCCCTTTTCAAGTTATTCACAAATAACTTAAATCCAAACATTCCGGGGCGGATAGCTACAATCGAAATAAATTATAAATAAATTCAAAAAACGTTTTACACTGATAAATTACGTTACAAAAAGATACGTACAGTGATTTTTGAATACTTATATAGTCATAGTCAATAATAACTAAAAAATATATAAATAAAATATACGTTATGTCTATACGTTACAGCTAATTCTTGTTTCTCTCCTTATTATGTTGTTTTTTTTTTGCTTCGTTCGATACAAAGATATTTTCATACGTATTTATACGGCTAATATTATTTTTTAATAAAAAATTTGAGTTGTCTTTGATTCTTGATTTTTTCTTCTTTTGACTACGGTAGAATGATTTAGTTTTGTACTAATTTTAATGTAGGATACACGCACATGTAACTATACTTGGTCATAACCATGGAAAAAAATTTTATAGGCTTTGAATAAGTCGAAAACTTTAAGTGTAGTGATTCACCCCATCGCGGGGTGAATCGCTACAACTAACTATTACCTTAGTAAGTTTAATAAAAAGTTTTTTTTTTACAATAATCTGTGGAATATATTTTCTTGGGACCTTAAAAAACTTACATTTACAGTTGTTAAAAATTTAAGACAATTTAGGCATTTTCCACATCACGAATAAGTCATGATTTATGAAAAACTGTAGCGATTCGCCCCGGTTGAAAGTAGTTGAACTTTGATTTAAAACCAGATTTTTAATCGCGAAACTAAGTCATTTCTAAGGCTCGGTAAGAGAAAAACATTCGTCTGGTTAGAAAGAAATGCAATCTTTGTTAACTTATGAAGTGAAGAGTCCTGGGGCATATGGGCGTAATTACTTTTGAGCTATTACTCAGCTCTATTGAATCACAAAAAGAGCGCTTAAAAGAAGCAACCATCTGCGAAAGAAACCCTTATCAAAGAACGGCGCGTCCCAAAAAACGCCGGACCTGACACAGAAAAAGCTGTATAACTTTTTAATAAAAAAAAGAAGAAAGTACTTTTAAGCTATTATTTAGCTCTTCCGAACCGTGAAAAGAACATCCTGAAAGAAGTAATCACTTTCGAGAAAAACCCTTGTCAAAGGTACGGCGCGTCCCCAAAAACGAAAATATTGACACACAAAGAGTTGCATAACTTTTTCATCTCTCAATTAAAAAATTAAATTAATTAAAAATTAATTAATTAAATTTAATTTTAAAAAAATTTAAAAATTTAAATTTAAAAAAATTTTTTAAATTTTTAAAATTAATTTATTAATTAAATTAATTAAATTAATTAATTAAAAAAAAAAAAAAAGTACTTTCGAGTTATTACTTAGCTCTATTGAATCGCAAAAAGAACAGACGAAAATAAGAAATCACTTTTTTTTTAAATTACCAAACATGGATTTTGACCAACTTCTAAATTGAACTGGACCATAATCTTCTACAGAGACATGAGTTGGGCCAAAAAATTATTTTAAGCTAATAGAACACATTTCCAAAATTTGGGACTTACGCCCTTATGCCCCGGGACCCTTCAACTGTTGATGAATTAGAAAAATGTTAGTGGACTTGCTCGCTAAAGTTCATTGGTTTTAATTAAAATTGAAGCTGTGACTGTAGCAATATTAATATTAGATAGAATTGAGAGGTTCATCATTCGACTTTAAAATATCAGACTTCAAAATGTCAAAGATTTCAAGGGATTTCAAGGCATTTCATAGGAGTCCAAAGAAATTCAAGGGATTTTAAAATACTTTAACGAATTTTACAAGATTAAATCGATTTCATAGGATTTTAAGGGATTTCCACAAACTTGATTTGATTTCAAAGGATATCATGGAATTTTACGGGATATCAAAAGATATCAGGGTATTATATAATATTTCAAGGACTTTTACTAGAATTAAGGGATTTCATAGAATTTCAAGTAAATCAAGGAATTTAAAAAAAATGAAATTGCAAAAGATTCCATAAGATTTCAAAGGTGTTAGATTTTAAGAGATTAAAAAATATTTCTAGGGATTTCAGAGAAGTTCCTAGGATAACAAAGGATTTCCAATTGTTTTAGACTTTTAAGGGTATTTTAAAAAATTCTTAAATATTTTATGGAATATACAAGGTCACAAGATTTATAAAATTTCAAGAATTTAAACGGACTTTAAGGGATTTCGAGAGGTTAAAAAGGATTTGATAGAATTTCAAAAGAAAAAATTGCAAAGATTTCGAAGATTTCATGATGGTGCATGGGAGGTGTACAGTCAGATTTCAAGAATGGTTAACCCCGTGGATAGAATATTAAAGTAATGCGAATTAACAATTTAGATGCACTTTTAAACAATAATTATTTTAAAGACGAATTATTTATTAAAACTATCCAAATTGGAATGATTTCAAATTCTAGGAGTTCAAAGTTAGTAGCAATTATAATCTGACAGAATTAGAATTCAAAAGAAAATAAATTTAAAAGGAGTCAAATTTTAAAGTTATCAAAAAAATTTGAATTCCGTAAGAGCTAGAAATTTTTAAATTAAAAGTACTTTAAATTCAAATTATAGGAATTTAAATAACTTTTTTTTTTTGAAAAACGAAGTTTCCTTTTCAGAATATTTTAAGCAAAAAATTCGTAGTCTTTGTTTGATATCTTAATTTCTTTTAAATTAGAATTTCAAAAACCTGAAATATTATTTTAATTGTGGCTTAATCCATTTATTTATTCTTCAGTGAAGATAATACATAGAGAAAAATTAATAACCCCCTAAAAAGGAAACTTTGAAAAAAACGTTTAAATTAAAATTCTACAGTCGCAATCCAAAATTAATCCATATTTCTCTGAAATTGCAATATACTGGCCTGTTTTGACTTACTGACTTACGATCACAGTCGACTACCAAAGAAATCCACGCGAGCCCTTTGCGACATAGAACATAAAACCTAACGTGATTCTCAATTCCCCTAAAAATCTATCGCAAAAATTGACCCTTACCGCTGGATTACTGTCATCAGGCAGAATCATTTGATTTTTCGGCTTCAGAGCAAGTTTACTGAACAGGCCACCAAACCACGAACCTCCTGCGTTTGAATTTTTCTTATCTGCTGGCTTCTCAGGAGTTTTCTTGGCATCTGAGCCAGACTTGGAAGTCTGTTTCGGAGCGTCCAGGGCGTCTAATTCCTCCAAAGGATCGTACTGCTTAGTCGCTGAAGGGCCCAAGGAAATCATTGGCTGAGGCTACAATAAAACAAAAGATCCGTCAGTGCAGATTCACTTTTAATCGTTCCCCTCTCTTCATTATAAATAATACTTTCACTCTCAATTATATTACTTCTGTGAGTGTCGGAAGAACAGAGATAAACGACAACAAACTTCGCATGCGATCTAAATTACATCTCTTTTCTCAACTTAAGAGTTAATCGATTAAATGACAGTTTCAGTTTGGGTAACAGATTCAAAACTTCAAGTGACAAATTCAAATATTTAGGTAACAATTCATCTACAAACGAAACATACATAACCAGAAAAAAAAATACAGAAATCAACACACAGAAATTCACTTTCGCGGCAGCGCACAAGCAGAGCATTGAGTAATTTTTCGAGAATTGAAAGCCATTTTCTGGTATGATATACTTTATTTGATTCACACTATCGACTACACTCTTAAGTATACTATCGACATTTAAATTAAAAATAAATGTAAAAGTAACTCATGTTATAAGATATAAGTCTAGTAACTAGGATTGAAAAACCTCGTATAAACGAAGAGCTAGTTTGGTCACAGCGATTAAAATCTGATTCTATTTAGCGTCTCGAGTAGTCCTTAAATAAATAATAAGTCCTCTAAATATTTACACAATTTCGCCTTAATAAAGACGTAGTTAACATTCAGTACTTCTTTTCAGTAATCAAAGTTCTTCCGATTCGAAACAAGTGGGAGCGTCAATCTGGAAAGTTTTCGGGGTGTAGTTCCCGCCCTTTATATTCTCATAACTTCTGTCCCTAAAAGGAAGATCGATAGGGTACGTTCCTCCGAAAATGAGTGGCTTGCATCGCGATAATTCCGCATTTACATGACCCTCGTGTCCTCGACTCCACGCATCTACAGTGTCGCAAATAACATCTTTTCTGCGAATATGTGGCGCAAGTTTCATTACCTTTTTCTCATCAAAATTGCAATATTCAGTCAAGGATTGACCAAAGTTATCAGAAGGAAGACTCGAGCGTCTTTCGCTGTCTGAAGACGAACTGGACATTGAAAAAGATTGGAGCTGTAATCGCCTCAATTGAATATCTAAATCGGTGGTTTTTTGGAGTTTATTGAAGTTTTCTAACTCTTCGTCGATGCTTTCTCTCGGAGACAATATTTTCTTAACGTTACACTTAAGAAAAACTGGTGGCTGAGCCATCGGCGGTTTTGACAGGCTTGGATTTACTTTCTTTGGTTTCGGCACTTCTTTAGGGCAGATCTTGTTACTCGGCACAATTCGAGGGAACGAAGCAGTTACTTTAGGATACTTAATTGCCTTTGGCGATTTGTGTAATTTGTGCGAAGAATCTAGGGGACGAGCTTGGGGATCCAAGTACAAAGGTGGATTTTCTATTTCGTCGCAAGCGTCGGACCTAATTATTGTTCGGCGACGTCGTAGAGAGTTTACAGCAAAGGCTTCCAAGTGTTCAGGGCCAAGATTACTATTCGTAGTAAGCGTTTGAATACTTACTTCCGGCGATGCTGTCTTTTCTTCCTTTTCCGACTGTCCAGCGAGCATAAAGAAAGAGGCGATAAAGGTTAATCCTTCTCTTCTCTCTTAAAGATTCCACATTCGTTAAATGGAAAACGTCGTTTAAACTCAATTTTTGCTTGTGAAGTTGAAGAAAATTAAGAGGATGGTTAAGAACATTTTTTAGAATTAAATCGTGACTTATTTATAAGAGCAGGTACTAAGAAATTTTAAAACCAGAAGTACTATATGACTGTGTTTATGAAGTATTCATTATGAAGAATAATAAATTCAAATAATTTTTATTTATTCATTCCTCAATGGTGAAGGGTAACAAAAAATAATTAATTTTAATATAATTACTATAAATGAAAAATGTATTTAAAAACCTCATTAACTTTGAGTACAGCTTGTTTTAATATAATCGATATTCAAATCCTATATCATTTTAAACTAGATCGTTATGATTTCGAATATATAGTTTCGAAAATAGGCTAAAACTGACCGGCTTGCTTATAAGTTTAACAATTTTTTAATTCGACGATTTTTTAATCGAATGTGTTTAATATCATTGCTTATAAAGTGAAAAAATGATAAATTTCGAGGCTTTTAGGTCAGAAAATTTTTGTGGAATTCTAAACCTCAAATAGAGACTTCTCAGTTAAAAAAGACTAAAAATCTAAAAACTTACAAACTTTTCAACTTTAGACTTTTTTTAAAAGATTGGATCATTTGAATTTTACATATTTTTATATTTAACGCTTATAAATTCAAGTGATTTCCAACTAGGTTTTGAGTTTCGAATATTTACAAAGTGAAAAGATTATTCAAGAACTTTAAAATTATAATATTTTTAAATTTTAACGCTTTAAAATAAAATAAAATGACACAATTACATTTTTTTTTATTTAGAAGCTTCTAATTGAGAACATTATGATAATTGATGAAAGGAGGTGTTTCGGGTTTCAATCGTGTGCAAAACTACGAATCTTGCCGACGTTTCGTGAACATTGC
>JAUMHM010000088.1:894349-922064 GCA_032362435.1 Melikaiella ostensackeni | reverse complement strand
CTGCAATGTTCACGAAACGTCGGCAAGATTCGTAGTTTTGCACACGATTGAACCCCGAAACACCTCCTTTCATCATAATGAATCATCGTGAAAGCATTAAATCTATTATTATGGTAATTGGAACCCCTTTAAATTAAAAAAGTTCAAAAACTTTCCAGCTTTCAAATGTCAACACAATTTTTAATTAGAAGTTTTCAAATTTAAAGGCGCTAAGTTCCAAATGTATACAAATAAAAATATTTTTAAAGTATAAAAATTTAGATGTTTTCAAAGTAGATTTTGTGTAGCACCTGAAAGCATTTAATTACAAAAAGCTTGAAAACTTAAAAAGTTTCAAACTGTTAAACTAAAATGCTGTCAAATCTCAGAAAATTTTAAAATTGGAACATTTCGAAATTTGGAATACATACTTTTGAAATTCGTCATTTTAATGAATACAAACAAGTCATTTCGTAAAATATTCATATTCTCGCTATCATTCAAGTCAGTAACAAGAAAAATGATAAATTCTTCAATTTTAAATAAGGAAATTTAAAAATTAACAATAAAATATGTGTTTCTAGTAAATCAAAAGTTTTTCACACTCCACAAGCTTGAATACACTTTAAAAAATTCAATTGATTGATCAACAGGGTTGCCGCAGAACTTTATTTTTTAAATACACTCACTTTTCCCTGACCATAAATATTCAAAGACCAGAATTTAAATTTAAATTTTTGAGATTTATTATCCTTGATAGTTATTCAAAGTTTCCCTTATAGAAATTCCCTGACTTTGGCAAGTTTTTTTTTTTTAATTCATAACTTTCCCTGACCAACAGAATTCCCTAACTTTTCCAGTTTTCCATGATTCCCAGGTTTTTCCTGTCCTGCGGCCACCCCCTCATTTTGATATTCATTTAGTACCTGCTTTTAAAAAACTTCATTTAACACTAAAAATACATTTGAAAAGATCCAATAAAATTCTTCAATCTTCACTAACGGATTCTTAATTAAAAAGAGAACTTTCATCAGGCCAAAAATACAACTTTTGAATCATTTTCATTGAACTAAACTGAAGAGTTACTTTACCTCATAACCCCACTTTCCCTGTTGTTGATTGTTATCCATTTCAGACTGACCCGTCGCATACTGAGAGGGAGGTTGCGGTTGCCACTCAGAATGGTTGTAATCCTGAGACGCGTAATCTTGCTGATTGTAAGCCTGCTGGTTCCAATAATCCTGTTGTTGTACTTGCTGATACTGACTCGTATCAATATTCGGTCCGGCATACTGATCACTATGATCTGCAATGTTGTACGGTTCCTGAACATTGGCAAGCGATGGCTGCCATTCAGTGTGTGATTCCGCTGCAGGCACTTCCATTAACGAAATTGGCTGCTCGTTGTATTCAGCTTGATTTTGTTGTTGGTTCCAGTGTTGTTGTTGAACTTCGTAGTGATCCTGATTCGTGACATGCAAGTCTGGAGTTGTTTGAGAACCGTAGCCAGTATCCTGAATAATCTCTCCACTCTGTAAGATAGGCCATTATAAAATACATTTGAAAATTACACACGAGGGGTTAACCAATGATGAATTAAGGTGTACATCTATTTCTGAATCCTTTTGAATTCAGGGTGGCCGTTTTAGTCAAGGAAAAAAACTCCCGGTCATTTCCCGTTTTTTTTTTCGACAGTTCACAACAATTTTTCACGGTCATTGAGATTAGAAAATTCTAACTCTTAATGCTGAAAATATTTTTATTTAAAGTAATCAAAACTGAACTGCAAATTGAAGCACTTAAAGTTGAACTCCTTTAAAATTTGAAGTTTCAAAATAAAAACTAAACTTTTTGATTGAGAAATTTCTAATTCAAATATGCTCAATAATTTAGACGCATAAAATGGAAGCTTTCAACAATTTTCAATTGAACAATATAAATTTCAAAGATTTCAAAAAGATTCCAAAAAATTTTAGAAAGTTTTTAAGATTTCGCAAATGTTTTAAATATTACAAAAATTTCGCAAAGACTTGAAATATTTCAAAAATTTCCAAAAGATTTCAAAATATTTCAAAAGATTTCAAAGATTTCGCAAAGATTTAAAAAATTTCAATGATTCCAAAAGATTTCAAAAATTTCACAAAAATTTCAGGAGATTTCAGAGATTTCGCAAAATTTGTCAAAATATCAGAAACATTTCAAAACAGTTAACAAAGTTTTTAAATATTTCACAAAGATTTTAATGATTACATCAAGATTTCAAAAATGTCCAAATATGAAGATTTTAAAGCTTTCGCAAAGATTTTAAAGATTTCCGAAAGATTTCAATAATTTCAAAAGAGTTAACAAAGTTTTTAAATATTTCACAAACATTTCAATGATTTCACAAAGATTTCAAAGATTTCAAAATATTGCAGAAGATTTCAAAGATTTCGCAAAGACTTTAAAGAATTGAGAAAGATTTCAATGATTCCAAGAGATTCTAAAGATTTCAAAATATTTCAAAAGATTTCAAAGATTTCGCAAAGATTAAAAAAATTTCAATGATTCCAAAAGATTTCAAAAATTTCACAAAGATTTAAAAGATTTCGAAAAATTTTTCAAAATATCAGAAACATTTCAAAACAGTGAACAAAGTTTTTAAACATTTCACAAAGATTTTAATGATTACATCAAGATTTCAAAAATGTCCAAATATGAAGATTTCAAAGCTTTCGCAAAGATTTTAAAGATTTCCGAAAGATTTCAAAAATTTCAAGAGAGTTAACAAAGTTTTTAAATATTTCATAAAGATTTCAATGATTTCATAAAGATTTCAAAAATTTCACAAAGATTTCAAAATATTGCAGAAGATTTCAAAGATTTCGCAAAAAATTTAAAGAATTGAGAAAAATTTCAATGATTCCAAGAGATTTTAAAGATTTTAAAATATTTCAGAAAGATTTCAAGAGATATCTAAAATTTTAAAAAGTTTCTAGATACTTTATAAATTTTTCAATGATTTCATAAAGATTTCAAAAATTTCACAAAGATTTAAAGATATTTCAGAAGATTTCAAATGCTCCAAAAGATTTCAAAGATTTCAACAGATTTCAAAAGATTTAACAAAGTTTTTAAACATTTCACAAAGATTTTAATGATTCCAAAAGATTTCAAAGATTTAAAAATATTTCAGGTTTCAAAGATTTCGCAAAGATTTTAAACATTTCATAAAGATTTCAATAATTTCATAAAGATTTCAAAGATTTCGCAAAAATGTTGAAGATTTCGGACAGATTTCATAGATTTCAAAAGAGTTCATAAAGTTCTTAAATATTTCACAAAGATTTTAATGATTACATAAGGATTCCAAAAATTCCGAAAGGTTTAAAAATATTTCAATTGAAAAAATTTAAATTAAATGTTGTTAAAATACGAAATGTTAAATTTTTAACTTTTATAAATTGAAGAGTTCAAAGATATCTGGTTAAAAAATATAAATCGACGCAATCATTTTCAATGCTCTAAAATGAAAAATAAATCAATGAATTTGTAAATGTTTAAAATTATATCATCTTAAGCAATTTTAAGTTAGACACATTAAAAATTGAACGATTTTAATTTTTTTTCACTCAACACTTTTTAAATTAGTAGGTAAATTATTTTAATTTTAAGTCGTTTCAAATTAATAATTGTTCAATTGTCATTTATGAATAAAATTTCAACACTTTCACTTACAAATTAACCATTTTTTTAATGGAACAATTAAAATTGTAACGTTCAAAGTCTAAATGTGGCACTCTGACATTTTACAGATTTAAAGCTTTCTTCTTCGAACAATTCAAATTCAAATTGTTTAGCTTTGAATATTTGATTTATAATGGCTCATTTTAAATGTACAGTCAAATCTTTCTAAATATTTATAATATTTCAAATTGAATGGTTTAAAATAGAATATTTCAGACTGAAACAATATTTCAATAGGATTTGAAATTGAATAAGAGTGTTTAATTATAAATCTATTAATTTGAAATTATTTGAAAATTGAAAGTAGTTGATAAAGTTTCAATTGGACGTTTACATTTCTTCAACTACTACGGCTTTCAATTGAAACACTTCAATTTTTATCGTCAAGACTTGTGAATCATTTAATTTAGAACAAATTCAAAATCGTCTTGTAAAATCATTATTAATTTATATTTACAGATAATCAACTTAAAAACGTTTTTTAACAAAATAGTTCAATTTCAAACGTTTTTAATTTTCAATTGTTCAAGTCTTCGAAACTGCATTTTAAAATTCTTTAAATTGGAAATGTACGCTGAAAAATGGAGACCTAGAATAGAAAAAATTTAATGTGAAAGATTTTAGAGTCACGCATTGTAAACTCAATGATTTCATAATTGAAAAAAGTAACAACTGAACGTAACATTGAAAAAAAAAATTGAAATCGAACTTATTTTAAATTGCATTATATCATGTGATGTGAAATTTGGGATATTTCAGGTGATTGGATAGACTTTTCTTCTAAAAATTTGTAAAATTCCCGGTCAAAAAATAAATTCACTGTCATTTCCCGGGTTTACCGGATTCCTGGTCCAGCGGCCACCCTAGAATTCTATCGAACTCTTTTGAATTCTGTCATTTTTTTTTAACTCACCTTGAATTCTTTTGAAATCATTTAAATGATTTCAACTTCTTCTAAAATTTCTTGAATTCTTCTGAGTTCTATGGAATTCTTTTGAATCCTATCGAACTCTTTTGATTTCAATCGAATTTTTTTTAATTCTCTTGTAGTCTTTTAAATTCACCTTGAATTCTTTCAAAGTCTTTTGAATTCTTTTAAATTCTTTGGAAATCTTTGAATTCTTGAATTCTAGTGTACAACAAAATTTTTAGTGGTTAGCCCCTCGATTACACCTTTTAAAATTGCACTTATCAAATAATAATTTTGTCAATAATTGACAATCTCTGAAATAAAATACCTGATATCTGCTGACGATCTCTTCAAGCTTATAAAGCCACGTAAGATTCGCAACGTCTTCAACCGAGTCCTTACAAACTGGATCATGGAACTTGATCCTGTTACCCAGGGTATAAACTTGGTTTATGAAGGATCCCTTATACTTGGAAGCCTCGTTGGCGATGTTCACAGCAACTTGTTCAATGTAGAGCAAGGCCTTTTCAATTAGACCATAATCCACCATCTTCACAGCCAAGTTGAACTTAAAGTTCTGTAAATCCACAAGAGTGAAGCCTGGTTCACTCAAATTACGAGCGTACTCATAAATTTCAGTGAGCATTATAGCGTCATTATTAACGAATTCGGAATAAGTCTTGTTGTGGTTAGAACCTATAAGAACGAGTTTCACTCCGTTTGCACCATAAGGTCCGAATTCGCTCTGCGCTAAGATATAACAGAAGTGTGCTGCTGAAATATCGCCTCTGGCTGCGAGCGTATCACCCATAATTGTGATCGATCTGTGATTGATTTCTGGGTTCGCTGAGGTGTTGGAAATTATCATTGCCAAGTGAGGTCTCCAATCGTCCCAGTTTGCATCTGCTACACACTGAAAATCAAATACAAGAATATAACTCATAGTAAAATGCAAGGCGAATTCTCCTTTAAGTAGATTATATTTAAAGAAACGTGTATTTCTGTTTTAAATATATAAACTTACAGTTACGCTAGCTGGTACTCGACCAGAATGAAGTTGGTACAAAGTTTGCAAAGGGTCGTTAGCAGGCAAACTGTTTGCGAAACGAGTCATGACGGAAGCATGAGTTCGCTTGTCTAATTTGCTTGCTAGGAAGAGAGCATGCCCCCAAAGCCCTTCATCCATTGCATATTCTGTTGAAGAAAACATTATCAAAAAATAAATTAAATTAAATTAAATGAAGGAGATTTAAAAGTAAATGAGTTTATAATATTTTCAACTGACCTAACGAATCTTGAACAAGGCCGTACAGCAAAGTATTCCTAAATTCGTCGGTCATTTGACTAACAGTTTTTCGTTGTTTCGAATTATCTTCTTTTTCGAAGGGAGTAACTGTATCTCGCACGTTTCCATCTTCACCAGAACCTGCCGATCTTTGTGATATAGTCGATTCACGCCTCGCTGGTTCGCGCTGACTTTTAGTGTAAGGATATGCATCTTTATTCCGCAGCAAAAGTGTTGCTATATCCACTCCAACTACATTCTGTTAAAAATACACAGTATAAAAATAAAAGGGTTATATTGTTGCAGTTTAGTATCAGAAAATGTAAATCTTACCCCGTTTTGTTGAATTAACATGATCATGAGTTCGTATAAAAGAATGTAGGATGCTCGATCCATCATGTCATTATTACTCGCAGCCTTTATTTTAGATTCACAGTATTCTATGATAGTCTTCTTATGAGTCACGCCTCTGTAAATAAAACATTTATATTAAAGTTTGATATGTCTTGCAGTTACGTATTTATTTTCTATATATATTCAAGCAATTTTTGAAGATATGCAGTTTCTACTTAATCATGCAAACATCAAAATTCTACGACTTGGAAAATTAATAAACGAGTATTACGAGCTGTATTTAAGAAACTTTTTCCAAGTTTTCCTACACAAGTAGTAAATATTAGTAAAAATGATAATTGACATTTCAGAAAAATAAATACGTGCTTAAATTTATAAATTTAATTACACTTGCTTAATCAGAGGTCCAGGGTAACTCCGTAATTCACGGACCACAGGATCGTTTTGTAGGAGATTATCTACTCGAAGAATGTCCACTTTTGCCCTTTCACCATCAGCTGGATAAGCTGGGAGAATATGCAGTAAAGATCCAATCGAGAAGGATCCTGTAGAACAAAAACGGTGTTTGAATTAAACTTATTCCCAGGGAAATATATTTTTTTCTGAGCGAATGATTTTCCTTGAACAAACGCACCTTTTGCATGGGCTGTAGAAAATTTACTAGGCGTCAATCTAGAAGAAGCAATGGTCTGATCTTCCAAAACAGAGCTTTCATTCAAATTGCGCTTTTCACTTGTTGTCCTGAAGAAATCAATCAAATGAAACAACATCCTATTTGATAATTCTATCGCAACGAGCATACTTACGACCTCGATCCAAAGCACAATTAATTATTCAATTAAGCTCTCATTAAATATTATGACAAAATTTGAGCCTTTTGAATTTTTTATTCTAATAGAACAAAAAAGCTTGACTTTTCTTCTCAGAAGAAATTGGGTTAAATACAGTGATGGGCAAGTTACTTTTCAAGAGGAACTAGTTATCGTTATCGTTATATCACGAAAAAAGTAACTAGTTTCGTCATCGATTCAAAATGTAACTTTTTCTTAGTTAAAAGTTAGTTAAGTTAGTTTTTAGTTTAGTTTAGTTATTTTTAGTTAAGTTTAATTTTTCAGTTAAAAAATTAATTTTTGACCAAAAATATTAACTTTTAAAAAAAATAGTTAAATTTTCAACGAAAAAGATGAATTTTCAACTAAAATGATGAGTCTTCAACAAAAAAATGAATTTTCAACAAAGCAGTTCAACTTTCAACAAAAACGATTTTAATTTTAAATCAGACATGAATTTCCAACCAAAAAGATTAAATTTTTACCAAAAAGATGAATTTTCAATAAAATACATCAATGTTCAACTAGGATAGATAAATTTTTAATTGAAAAAAATTAATTTTCAACGAAAAAGGATGAATTCTCAACACAAAATGTAATAGTTGATACATATTTCAACCAATAAGATTTTAGTCTTGAATCAAAAACAGTTGAATTCAACCAAAAAACGAATTTTCAACAAAAGAGTTGAATTTTCAGTCGTAAGAGAAAAAAAATCAACCAGATTGTTGAAATTTCAAGCCAAAAAGACGAATTTTCTACAAAACAGTTGAACTTACAAACCGAGAATATGAATTTTCGAAAAAACAATTGAATTTCCAACCGAAAAGGATGAAATTTAAACAAAATTCTCGAATTTTCAGCCAAAAAATTGAATTCTAAACTGAATAGAATAATTTTTTTATCAAAATTGTTGAATTTTGTTCAAAATAATTAAATTTTCAAACAAATATATAATAATATATAGAATGTTTAATTCCATGTTGAGGTTTCAACCAAGAAGATTAATTTTCATTTAAAAAAAGACGAATCTTCAACAAAATACATTAATTTTCAACTAAAAAAGATGAAATTTCAGCCAAAATGGAATAGTTAAATTTTCAACCAAAGAGATGATTTTTCAACTAAAATGATGAATCTACAATCAAAATAATGAATTTTTAACAAAACACTTAAATTTTTAAAAGAATAGAATGATTTTCTATCAAAATTGTAGAATTTTGAACAAAATAATTAAATTTTCAAACAAATAATAAAATTCTTAACCAAAAAAGAACCAATAATAATTTGATTTTCAACCAAAGAGATGAGTTTTCAATTAAAATATTAAATCATCAAATCTTTAACTGGAATAGTTGAATTTTCAGTTTAAAAAATTAATTTTCAGCAATCAAATTTTTTTGTTTCCTATCAAAAAGTGTTTCTAAAGATTTTAGAAAATGTTCAATTCCGGGCTGGGAGAAAATTCCAATTTTCGTATACTATGCTGAAAATCGAATTTTCTACAAAATAGTTGAATTTTCAACAAAAAATTTAATTTTTAATCCAAAAAGACAAATTTGCAACAAAAAAGTTGAATTTTCAACCAAAAAGAATGACTTTTCAACAAAATTGTTGAATTTCCAACCAAGAAGATTAGTTTTCACTTTGAAACAAGACGAATCTTTAACAAAATACATTAATCTTCATCTAAAAAAGGTGAATTTTCAGCCAAAAATGGAATAGTTAAATTTTCAACCAAAGAGATGAATTTTCAACTAAAATGATGAATCTTCAACTGGAATAGTTGAATTTTCAGTTGAAAAAATTAATTTTTAACCAAAAAAAAAAAAAGAAGATTCAACTCTGAAACTAACTTTTCTTGTTCTGAATGTGTTTTTATAGATTTTTGAAAATTTTAAATTTCAGGGTGGGAGAAAATTTGCAATTTTCCCATACTGGTCGATAAATCTATATGGCTATTTGCCGCCACAATTTGAATAGTGAAAATGAAAGAATAGTTGCAAAAGCAATAAAATTTATTGACTGTCGTGAAAAAGACTTGTGATCTAAATTTCGAAAGTAACTAAAAAGGTAACGATTTTTATAGTTACTGTTACTGTAAAAAATGTAACTAGTTACCAATTCTTTACTGATTTACAAAAGTAGCTTCGTTACCACTATCGTTAACAAAACAAAGTAACTAGTTAAAAGGAACTAGTTACTTTCCATCACTAATTAAATACGAGGGGTAGATCAATCTTGAAATCTGGTGCACAAGCCTTCGTGAAATCTTTGAAGTCTTTGTGAAAACTTTTGAAATCTTTGAGATCTTTGTGAAATCTTTGAAATCTTTACGAAATCCTTGACATTTTTTAAATCTTTGAAATCTTCTGAAATCTTTTACAATTTTTGAAACCTTTTGAAGTCTCTGAAGTCTTCTGGAATCTTTGAAATCTTTGTGAAATCTTTTGATTTTTTTTTTGAATTTTTGAAATCTTCTCAAATATTTTGAAAACGTTTGAAAATTTTGAAATCTTAAAATCGAGTGGATGCTCAAAAGTCGAATGGTCAACCCCTCGGTTAAACATAAAGTTCCTAGCATTTCTACTTAGCGATCCTCAAATTGAAATCGCAAATTGAAAATTAGGCCTCTCGGCTTCACCTATTCAAATTTCGAAAGAGACTTCTTCTAAGAGGACTCTTCGTCCATCCGGAACATCCAAAACACGGAACGTAGAGTGCCTTATTCGGCGAGAGGAAGTAAATGTTTGGTTTTGCGTATAATCTGACATGAAATCGAGATAAACGTGACTAATGAGCAGAAATTAAATTTGTGCATTGACTTAAAATCTTCGAATGTTATTTTTTCTCTCTCAAAATGTTAATTTAAGTCAGAGTAAGAAGAGTATGAACTGACCTATCATCGCATGAGCTGCGACCCGAATGAACGCTGGCTCTATCTTCAGGATAATTGGCACTACTTCTTGCTGCATGTTGCTGCTGACTCGCGTAATATTTGTGATACCATTCACTATAAGCAGCGGGATTCGTTCGACGCAAGTTTTCGAGGTAGGCATAATAGTTATTGCTGTAGTTTGCTCCATAATCATAACCACCGTAACCTAAAACATCGCCTTTGACTGTCGCTACCAATGCGATTGTACAAACATAATTAAATTAAATGATTTAAAATAAAAGTATAAGGTTTATTAAATCAAAATTGTATGATAATTACCATTGTAACCGTAATAAGGATCCCTTGATCGTATGTAGTAATCCCTATCTCTGTCATTGTAAGAAGATCTGCTCGATGGTCGTGAACTGGAAAAAAATTTTGATTAGTTTATTCGTTGAAATTATGAATTCAGGGCATAAATTACAAAAAAAAGTTTTTAAGATAATTAAAGGAAATAGTATCAGAATAAATGACTGGAGTAATAACTTTATTTGTTTAGGAATACAGAGTACAAAATAGTGTCAACAGTAGCATACATTTTGAAAAATATTAGAATAGTGTTATGCATTTTTTAAAATAATAAATAGAGGAGTTAACTACTTTTGAAATCTGGTTTACAATATACATCTCCCATAAAATCGCGTGAAATTCTTCAAGAACCCATGAAATCTGTTGAGTTCCTCTAAAAATTCCTAGAAAACTCATCAATCTTTTTTAATCCTTTGAAGTCCGTAAGAGTCCCTTGGAACCTTTTAAATATCATTGATATCCTATCCTGGATGCCTTTTTTAAATTCTTTGAAATTTTCCGAAATCTTACAAAATTCTTCGAAAACCTTTATAAACGTTAAAATGTCGTTAAATTCTTTGTAATCTTTGCAATACCCTAAACTCTTAAAAATCTTTTGAAATTCTCTTAAATCCCATGAAATCTAATAAAGCTTCTTGAAATCTCTTTAAATATTTGATATTATCTGAAATTCCTAGAAATCTTTTAAAATAACCTAAACGCTTTAAAATCCCTTGAAATCTGTCGAAATCTACTGAAATCTATTAAAGACCCTTGAATTCTGTTGAAGTCCTCTGAAATCTTTGGGAAACTCTTTAATTTTTTTAAATCCCCTTAAATCTATCAAAATTCCTTATAATCTTATGGAATCGAACTACGAAATTCTTCGAAAACCCTCAAAAAAGTTGAAATCTCGTTAAATTCTTTGGAATCTTTTAGAATACCTAAACTCTTAAAAATAATTTGAAATTCTCTGCAATCCCATTAAATCTAATAAAGCCTCTTCAAATCCCTTGTATTATTTATCCCTTGTAGTATTTGATATTTTCTGAAATTCCTTGAAATCTTTTAAAATACCCTAAAAGCTTTAAAATGACTTGAACTCTGTTGAAATCTACTGACATCTATTAAAAATCCTTGAATTCTGTTGAAGTCCTCTGAAATCTTTGGGAAACTCTCTAGTTTTTTTAATCCCCTTAAATCTATAAAAATTCTTTATAATCTTATGGAATCTAACTACGAAATTCTTGGAAACTGAAAAAAAGCCAAGAATGTAACGTTTATCGAATCCGCCAATTACCATGTTTATTCTCCAGGCTGCCTTCGCAGCCATTGCCTTGATGGTAAGATGGAGGGGCTCTAACCCTGTTAGTGCCCCCAATGCCACCGTGGGTGTCGACTTCGAAAACCCAGTGACGCCTCTTAGAATCAGTCCCCACATTCTTACCAGTCGAAATTTCACAGTGGACAATTCGACCCTGCTCCACCAGACCACCGCCGCATAGGTTAGCCTGGGTCGCAGGATCGCTGTATACATCCACATCAGTATCTCCGGTTTCAGGCCCCAGTTTTTCCCTATGGCTCTCCTACAAAGCCAAAGGGTCGCTGTGAGCTTTTTTCCAGTTGCTCTTTCCATAACAGCTTCCTATCCAGGATGACTCCTAGAAATTTAGCTCGTTCAGTGATTCTTAGCTGTGTCCTCCCAGTTGCAGTGTACTCGTGTTACCCCACTTGTACCGTCTGGCGAATACAACCACGTCCGTCTTACCTGGATTGACCGATAATCCGGTCTCCTTGCACCAGGTATTGACTGTCTTAAGTGCTTGCTGCATTACCCCGAAGAGCGCATCCAGAAGCTGGCCGCGCACGATGACCAGTATGTCGTCCGCGTAGCCTATAGCGTGGTAGCCCTGTCTGGTGAGTACATGAAGTTCATAAACTACCAAGCACCACAGTAGGGGCGATAAACCGCCTCCCTGTGGGCATCCCAAGTCAACAGTTCCACATAAGGTGGTATCATCCTCAGTCGTTGTTAGGTTCCTGTTGCCCAACATGTGACAGGTCCATTCTACGACTGCAGTTGGCCCACCATGTGCAATCATAGCCGCTCTGATCACCTCTCTAAAGGTGTAATTGAAGGCTCCTTCGATATCCATAAAGGTTCCAATTGCGAAGCCTTTCTGCTTCAGTTGTCCTTCAATTAGGTTTACTGCTCCACTCAGAGCCGTTTCGGTCGAATGACGAGCCCTGTAGGCGTGTTGCTCCTTGTGTAACGGTCTACTTAACAAGACCTTGTCGCGGATGTATCTATCCACAAGTCTTTCCACCGTTTTTAGTAGAAAAGATGTAAGGCTGATGGGAGGGAAATCCTTGGGTGAAGTATAACCGATCCTGTCTGCTTTCGGAATGAAGATCACTCTCGAGCCTCTCCATGCCGTCGCGACACATCCCAATGTCAGACTAGCCCTAGCAAGTCTCACCAGCGGCCCTATGATGAACTCCCCAGCCTTATAAAACCCGGGAAATGCGCCTTGATCAGGTGAGCCAGGGTCTCTTCGTCCGACACTGAGTGTCCTCCGTCAGGCAGTTTTAGAGTGCCGAGAATAGCATCCGGATTTCGAGATAAAAAATTACGATCAAAAAACATTCACAAAAATCTAGCAATGTTTCGGTGCTGAGTGGTAGATTTTTTGTAAATCTTTTTGATTGTGATTAAAAAAAAATAAAAATAACACAAGACGAGAGAAAAAAATAAGGAGGGGGATTTCGGGGATGCTTTCTTTTTCTTTCCTCTCTTTTTATTTGTTTATTTATTTAAATTTGAATAGAGACATTCAAGAGTGTGTTGTCCAAATTTGATCGTTAGATTTTTATATTTCCTGAATTTCCAAGAATTTCGTAGTTTGAATTTGAATGTTGAAAGATACAGAGATATTTAAATTTTGATTTATTCGGAATTTCATTACTTAAATTATTTTTTCTTATGGAATCTTTAAATTTCTGTTGAAATCCTATGAATCCCTCAAATCTTGTACAATTCGTTGAAATCCCTTGAAATTTTCTACAATCCTACAAGATTCTTTGACATCTCATGAAATTCCTTGGAATCTTTTAAAATGCATTGTATTCTTTAAAATCCTGTGTAATACCTTAAATCTTGCACAATCCTTAGAAATATTTTCAAATCTCATACAAAATCTTGAAAACTTCAATTCCTTTTTAAATTCCTTTAATGATGCTTAAATCTTTAAAATCCTCCGAGATTCCATTAAACCCCATGAAATCCGTAGAAATCCCTAGAAGTTCATTAAAATTGCATTCTATATCATTTACTCCCTAAAATTCCTAATGATTTGTTAAATCTCTTGGAATCTTGTAAAACACCCTAAAATATTTAAAATCCTTTGAAATCTATTAAAATTGTTTGAATCTTCAAAATCCTTAAAGATCCTATACGGTTAGGTAAAATCCCTAAACATTCCTTAAAATACTTTGAAATCTTGTTAATTATTTTGAAATTTTTAATATCTCTCAAAATTTCTACAAAAATTTTGAAAACTTTAAAATCCCCTAAAATCAGATGAATCTTCGTCAAATCTCTTAAAATCCCTTGAAATCTTTAAAATACTCTGAAATCCCGTGGAATCTTTTGAAATCTTTTGAGATTGCGATTTTTGAGATCGTGGATATCTTATTTTATCCAATCAGCGAAGAAGTAAGAAAATATGTTTAAAGGCAAAGTGAAAAAATAGTTGTATTAATGAGGAATTTGACAAAATAGTAGCATTATTGTCATTTTTTTCAAAATAGTAGTAAAATAGTTGCATCGTTAAAAAAAAGTGTCAAAAGTATTAATCGTGGCGTGAATCCGAGGCCTGAAATATTTTTTTGCACGATCGAAATAAACTTTAAAGTTAGAACAACTTTAAACAATAATCATTCATCTTGAAGGATTCTAAATTTGGGTTTAGGATACTTCTTTCTAAACTGTTAAACTTGACTACTTGGATTATTTTCAAATGAGAAAAGTTTATCACTTACATCAATTTTGAACCCTTTAAACTTAAAATTACTCAACAATTGAGGGTTTAAATTTGAGAGTGTATAATTTAAATGTGAATTTATTCATTTTTTTAATATTTAAATTTGAAATGAATCGATTTTAAACGTTTTCGACTTAAAAATGTCCAATTGCTAAGGCTTGCAATTTGAAAAAATTAAAACTTTGAATACGGGTTCACGCAAATAGAAATTGTTCAATTTCAAACGTGATTAATTAAAAATTTTCTAATTATAGAGATTCGATGAGAAATTATTAAATTTTTAATGCTCCCAATTAAAATGGTACAATATTTTATAGTTTTTAATTTCAATTTTATACGTTTCAATGTGATCAAAATGGAAACCAATTAGCGAACTTCTGAGAAAAACGAAAAAAGTCAATTAGTCGCATTTTTCTTCAGAAAGTCGCATTTTTTCAAAAAATTTAAGAAACCTCGAAAAAGTTACACGATCCAAGCCTTGTAAATTGAATATTAAAAAGGGCTTTCAAAATAATTTAGGAATAAAAAATGCTTACGTTCTGTTGTAGGGATCGTCGTAATAATCTCTTCTGTAAGAATCCCTGGGATCATAATCATCATATCTTCTAGGTCTTCTATCGTCTCGCCTTCTGTCTCGATCAGGATAATCTCGATCTCTAGGATAGCGAGGATCATATTCTCTTCCTTCCCTATCTCTGCGCCTAGGATCTTCTCTTTCTCGTCTGAGATCATCGACTCTTCTTCTTCCTTCTCTTTCGTCCACCTCACCTTTTGCTCTCACCCTTCTGTCGATTTCCTCCCTCCCGTGTCTGTCTAAATCGTCGCGACTGGCATGTCTACGATCTTCGTCTCTGTAAGGACCCTCTCGACGATCCAAATCTTCTCGAGAATTGTAAGCACGATCGTAATCAGCTCCACGCCGACGGTCGTAATAGTAATCGTCGTCGTATTCCCGCTCTCGGTCGTAACTGAAATTGCATTTAATGAGTGGTAATTAAGTGATAAGAATCAGAAGCTATTTCAAATTATTGTATTAACAATCTTTGAAAAGCAAAAACGTTTATAATTGAGGTATCTACTTACTATGGACCTTTCCTTTCATACTCAAATCTCTTGCGTTCAGTGCTTCCATCCCTGTGTCTTTCCCTGTTTTCTTCTCTATTTACCACATCTTCGTCATCGCCATCCTCAATAGACTCTCTTCGATTTTGTGATCCGACAGGTCCTTTTCCTTCTCCCATGGAAGCACCAACTGCCTCTTCTCTTTTGCTTCTACTTTCATTAACTGATTCCTGCATAGTAGCCGAAGCTAAACATAAAATTAGAAATTAAAGTTACATATTATTAAATTACTAGCAGTAAATGCACGCGCGTAGCACGCTTTCGCGTCCTTGGATTTTTATATCCTAGCATTAAGAATATAAACAATTTAAAAATCAATTGTTAAAGAAATTTGTATACCTTAAGAGTTTTAGGGTGATTGCCAAAAAGTTGACCACTTTAAGTTCCAGTCACTTTCCACTTTTCCGTTGAATAATAATTTTTTTTAATTATCTCAGTGAAGTGCTTATATCAAAGCACAATTTAGTAAAGTTTCAAAATTGTAGATGACTTCGTTTAGAAATTATAGATAAAAAAGTACGCAAAATGTTTTGTCACGCTGCCCCCAACTACATATGTATTCAAAACTAAAAATCGCTAAATAATATTACCACCATTTTTTTAAAATATTTGAGATTCACAGATATCACTTATATTGAGTTGAAAAAGATATAAAACAAGTAGAGTTCAATATTTTAGATCAGTTAAAAGTCTGTCTAACATTTCAGTTTAGAACATTATCAAATTTAAAAAAATTCAATGTTAAATCCCCAGTTTTGGCATGGTTTTATTTTTAAGGCAAAATTTCTTTATATTTTCAGATCAATTTGGAAAGAGGTTGGAAAATTAGAAAACTACTTTAAAAATATATAGTTTTTAATGCTTTTGTCGGAATTTTTCAATTGTGCAAGATTTCAAGAAGATAATAAAAAATATATGACACATTTATTAGAGCTGATCTGAGAAAAAAATGGTCACAAAAAGTTAATAAACTTCAATACATAGCAAAAATCTCATTTCACTACTTAAGGGATGGTTTTTGAGGATGAATGAATAATAATTTTAGCAAGGTAAAAATGATAAAGTTCATGATTTTGAATTTGCAAATCTACAATTTTGGATGTTTAAATACAAATATTGGCTTTCGACAAAAATTAACGTCAGCTAATTTATATATCCAGGCTTTTAATTCGAAATATTGAAAGCCTGTTCGAAGTTTCAAGATGAAAGCTAATCAGCAAGTAAGATTTTAAATGTTAAAACTTACAGTCTTGAAAGATTTAAAAAGGAGAAAGTTATTCAACTTTAATAATATTTGAAATCATTCTGACTTTTTTATATAATAAACTACTCATTCTTGAAATTAAAAAATTGTGAGTGTAATAGATTTTAACAATTTAATTATTTTTAGTAAAACTAATATCAGAAGTCATAAGAAAATGAAAAACTTAATAACTGAAAAAGAAAATTAAAGAACCTAAGTAAAATGTCAAATATACTTATTTCAAAAATATTAGTTTCCAATTATTAGTTTCATTTTACTGTACAATTTCGAAGATTTAAAATTTTATTGATTCCAAAGAATTTCATATATTAAGAATTTAACATGATTTCGTTTTACACTTAGCTTCTAAACTTTCATTAATAAAACAAACTTCGCTTTTAATTCGAAATTATTCAATTTAAATTTAAAAATTAGCAATTTTCAAACTTTGAATCTAAAATTATTCCATTTTGAACGTCTTTAATTCAAACTTATTCAATTTCAAATTGAAAGAGTTTGATTTTTAAACTTTGAATTGAAAATTGTTTTATTTTAAACACTTTATAAATTTGAAATTATTCAATTTTTGAGAGCTTTTCAATCGAAACTGTTCAATTGTTAACGCTTTTATTTCAAAATGAACAAATTTAAATTACTTTATGTTTGAAATTGTCCTATTGCAAATATTTTAATCTAAAATTATTCAACCTTGAACGTTTTTAAATTGAGAATTATTATTCCACTTTAAATCCTTTCAATTTGAAGTTGTCTTATTTCTTTAATTTCAAACAGAAATTATTCAATTTTGAAATCTTTCAATTTAAAATGATTGAATTTGAAAATATGCAATTTTCGATCTTTTAATTTAAAATTATTCAATTTTAAACTTTTTCAATAAGCACTTTTTTAAACTTTTATACTTCCAAAGTCAATTCGAAAATTTTAAATTTTGACAGATTTTAATTCGAAATGATTCAATTTCAAATTGAAAAAGTTTGAAAGCTTATTGTCATATTCGTAAGCTTTGAATTGAAAATTGTTTAATTTCAAACATTTCATCAATTTTTAATTATTCTAATTTTGAGAGCTTTTCATTTGAAAACCTTCAATTTCAGACACTTTCAATGTCCAAATATTCAATTTTTAACGCTATTGTTTAGAAATGATAACGTTTAAATTCTTTTCCATTTGAAATTGTCCTATGTTAAAATATTTATCTAAAATTATTAAATTGTGAAGTTTTTAAATAGAGAATTACTCCAACTGAAGTCTTTTCAATTCAAAACTGACCTTTTTTAAAAAATTTTAATCCAAAATTATTCAATTGTGAACGTTTTCAACTTTTAATTATTCAAAATTTTATATTTCCCAAAGTTAATACGAAATTTTTCAATTCTGATAGTTTTCAACTCAAACGTATTCAAATTGAAAGAATTTTACTGCATATTCTCGAACTTTGAATTGAAAATTGTTTCATTTCAAACACTGTATAAATTTGAAATTATTTTAACTCCTTTCCATTTGAAATAGTCCTATTTTCAAAATTTAAATCTAAAATTATTCAATTTTGAACGTTTTCAATTTGAAATTATTCAAAATTTTATAATTCAAACCCTTCCAATTTCGAAATCAAAGAGAAACTTCGAAATTATTTATTTTTGAACCCTTTTATTTGGGATTGATACCATTTCAAATCCTTTCCACTTGAAATTATTCAATTTGAAATCATTTTAGTTTGAACTTTTCGAATATTTAATCTGAAATTATTCAATTCTGGACATTTGCAATTTAAAGGCATTCCTAACTATTTAATTCGAAACCCTTTCAATTCCAAATTATTGAACTTCAAATCCTTCTAATTGGAAATTGTACTATTTTCCTATTTTTAAATTTCGAAGCTGATATCCAATTTTGAATTTTTTCAATTTAAAGTCGTTCAGCGTAGTTTCATTCTAAATGCTTTCAGTTCAAAATTATTAAGTTTCAAAAGTTTTTAATACGAACTTATTCAATTTGGAAAAACAGAAACTTACAATAAAATTGATGAAATTGTAAGTATTGAACTTTGGAAAAAAATTGTTTAATTTGAAACACCTTCAATTTTCAAATTATTCAATTTGGAAAAACTCAGTTCTATAAATGTAAATCATTATGGCTTTAGTATCAACTGAAATGGAAAATTTTTCAACACTCATGTGTTTCTTAGCTTTAAATAATAAAACAAACCAAATTTGAAAAAACAGAAATAAAAAACAAAATCATCTCTGCGAAATAACTTCATGCTGCGAACGGAAAGTATCAGATGCGAACGTAATGCATTAGCTGTGAATGGAACGGTTGTAGATAATTATATGTAATTACTCTAACGTCGAAATTCTTGGAAATTAAAAAAACCAAGAATCTAGCGATCAAATTTGGACGACAAGTTCTTATATGTCTCAATTCAAACCTAACAACGTTTCGGTGAACTGAGATATTCACGAGGGCGTTATCCAAATTTGATCGTTAGATTGTTGGTTTTTTTTTCAATTTCCGAAAATTTCGTAGTCAAATTTGAATTTAAATTTTCATTTATTCTGAATTTAATTTCTTTAATTTCAAATTACTCTAACGCTTAATATTCTGCAAAACTTACGAGCAGTACTCATAACTTCTTGAGATCCCGTCACAACTCTGAAACTAGATCTATCGTCGATTGTCTGAACAGACTCATTAGGAGAATCACCTCCCAAAATTTGCCTAAGATCAATATCTCCTTGCTGAATAGGTTCTTCGACTTCATTTCCACGTCCAGGAATCTCTCGCGTTCCACTCAATTCAAGAGGGGCTTGAATCTGAGGCAGCGATCTTTCTTCCCCAGAAGGATCATTACGTGATTGCTGTGGCGGGACAGACCTTTCCCTTCCAGACGGATCATTCCTTCTCTCCATTATGTCCGAATCTACTCTTTGCAATAAAGGAATGCTTCTTTCTTGCCCAGGGGGAACATCACGCCTTTCTCCTCTGTCGGGAACACTTCTGCTTTGGGTGTTTTCCTGACCAGAAGGATCATTTCTTCTAGGGTCCGAAATGCGAGCAACTTGTCCGTATTGTTCTTGACCAGTTGGATCGTTTCTACGAGGATCTACTGAACTTTGACCAGGCACTTCACGGACGAAAGGAATATCGTTCGGCACCTCGTCGTTTTCATCATCCTGACTCAGTGGGGTAGGTTCATGTTCCTCGTGCGAATCTGTCAGTTCTCCAGTTTCTAGGAATGTGTTTCGATCGTTTGACGCAAATTCATAGTTTTCTGGCGCCTGTAAAGAAACGTAAAATAGATTTAAAGAGTTTGGAAATAGAAGGCTTCATAGTGATCCTAAAGAATATTTTAGGGGAAACAGGGGACTTAGAATAGAAAAAAAGGGATTTTTGAGGGAATCCAAAAAGTACATAAATTACAATAAATACACATATTTGTAAGAAAAGTCGAGTTAAAGACAACTTTTAACAGCCTGGAAACAATGCATTACTGTTCTTATATTACATCTTCTATAATTATTGATATTATAAAAATTAAGGCCGAGTCTAAATGTCCGGACAGTCCGTACGTTCATGTACAAAATTCTTAATTTTACTTTCGCTCGCCTATTTGCTATACTTTCTTAACAAAACGATAGCTTTCTGGTTTCTCAATATTTTCAGGTAAGAGGTATTAAAAATACTTTAATTCTTTAATATCCTTGATGAAATTGATCAAGTATTCAGCTGATGCAATAAAGAAATTTTTAGTGTCCTTTTTGAAGCACCTACAATCGATCCTTTTCAAAGGATTCACCACTCGACTTTTAACTATACACGAGATTTGAAGATTTCAAAAGATTTCAAGGAATTTCAAGAGATTCCAAAGATTTAACAGTTATTTAGGATATTTTTTTTTATTTAAAAAAAAAAGAAAAGCTATATTAGAACTTGAAATTCTTAAAATTATGATTTTTTCTAAAATATTTAGTTTGTTTAATATAATGATGGTATTACGCAGTTTCAATTTATAAGAAAGGATTCGTCAATCCACTGGAAAAAATTTCTATTTAATTCATAATTTAATAAATCCGAGAACAAGTCGTTTTTACTTGTCAACTATAAATTATGACTAAAGCTATAAAAATAAATCTTTAGATAGAAACTTAAAACTTTGCGAAAGCGAATATATAGATTCAACATTTTAAAATAATAAAATTACCAAAATATTTCAAAAACTTCACAAAAACTTCAAAACATTTCAAGAGATTTCAAAAGAATTCCAGAGATTTTAAAGATTTCACTGTTATTTAGACCATTTCTATTTTTATAAAAAAAATGAGAAACTATACTTATTTTCTAAAATATTTAGTTTGTTTATTATAATGATAGTATTTTGCAGATTCAATTTATAAGAAAAGAGTCGTTAATTAGAGAATAATAAGAAAATATTTTTACTTGATCTCGTGTTTGATATACAATTTAATAAATCGTGTTTACGGTCATTTTTACTTGTCAATAATAAATTATGATTTAAGCTATAAAAATAAAATTTCAAATAGAAACTTAGAATTTTATCAACGCGAATAATGGAAATACTTTAAAATAATAAAAATGCCAAAAGATTTTAAAGATTTCACCAAAATCTCAAGATATTTCACAAGAATTCCAAAGATATCAGGAAGGAATGTACACCATATTTCAAGAGTGATCAATCCCTCGGAACTTTTTTTAGAATTTTCTTCTAAAACAGAGAATTTTAAGGGAATTTTATGCAAATTAGGGGCCATTTAGAGAAAATTCTCCAAATAGATGTGCTTGAAGTTCTGAACGTTCAAATGAACGAAATTTTTTACTGATGGCTTTGTAAATTAGAAACAGTTCTAAAATGTTTATTTATTCATATTGGAAATAATAGATTATCAAAAGAAACTTACAATGCATTATTTTAAATTATAGTTGGAACAATATGATGGATAAAATAGAAGTGAGGAAAAATGTTTCGTTCATTTCAACGTTCTGAACTTCGAGTACATCCAAATAGAGGACTTTAAGGAATCAAAAATAAAAAAAGGATTTTTTGGGAAAACAGGGGACAGGCTGTAAAGCCTAAAGTAGTAACAATAATAACAAAAATTAATCGCGAAATCAAAAGTACAATACCTGTTCCACATGAAAAGGCTGCGTAGGAACTTCCAGATTACTAACTTCTTGTTTAAAGTCCCTCGAACTACTCAAGTCCTTCGACGAATTCGCCAACTTCGGATCGTTGTCCAGCGTCTCCTTATTAATAGAATCTCTCGAACCATAAATATCTCTCGCTTGTAATTCAGGAGCCACAACTTCTAAATTCACAAACTCCGAAGGCTGCTGAATATTCTCATAATTCTCTACATTCGGTTCCGGAGTCCATTTCTGGGCTCGAATGTTCATAACGCGATCATTTCCATACCACTTGCTATCCTGAGCCACCGAAGAATTTTGATTATACCACTGATCATAACCAGCTTGTGAAGTATTCTCTAAACTCCTAGTAGCTCCTTGAATATTTGAAACATCTAGAGGATTCAACTGAGTCTGCAACGCTCGAGCGTTTTGTTCCCCAGCTTCTGGCAAAACGGGTACATTATCAGGAACAGCGTCTTCAACAACTTCATTCGACTGGATCGAGTAACTTTCAAGTTGAGACTTTTCAGAGGTCCTAGTAGTATTAGGATTGATATTCATCTGGCTTATTCCACTGGATAATTCGGAAGTCCACTCTCCATCGGCGTTCCAATCCAATTCAATATTCTCCTGATCCTGGAGACTATCTTGAGCACTGAAAGAAGCCTTCGTCTTGCTCATTCCAGATGATAATCCTGTGGAATCATTCAAAGAAGTTGAACTAGTAGCCGGAGTCATGGGAGACTTCTTCCTCTCCTCCGTCTGCTCAGTAATATTTGATATATTCGCCGTGGATCCAGAAGTTGTGGAGGTATTGGATGAAGCAAAATGAGCTGGAGGTCGAATTTGTTGCCACTCGGTCGCCGAAACTCTATTCGATTCATTATCTAAAGGAATTTCTTTCAGGTTATTTTCTTGCTGTCCCCACTGACTCGGTTGCTCGTTTTGTGCTGAGTGTTCCGACCACTGCTGAGAATCAGGGTTATCTGGTCTGGGCCAGTTGGACAAGTTCGCTGCGGATGAATAATTCTGCTGCGGCTGCGAATGAGAGGTATCTGAATTCTGATTCTGCCAATGATTCAAAGCTGGGTTGCTTTGCACTGACGGCCAGTTTCTCTGTCCTCTTTTATCCTGCTGTTCCATCGGCCAGGTCTGGGAATATTCATTGCCTGCAGATTCAGGTCCAGAATACGTCTGAGCAATTGGGTGAGGTTGACGAGGCGGTTGAATTGAAGATTGTTGAATTGGGAGTTGTTGAATTGGGAGTTGTTGAATTGGGGGTTGCTGAACTGGAGGTTGTTGCATTGAATGTTGTTGAATTGGGGGTTGCTGAATTGGAGGTTGTTGAATCGGGGGTGGTTGGATTGGAGGTTGAAGAGGTTGCTGAAGAGATAGTTGAGATTTCTGGCCCCACTGATTCCCAACACTACCATATTGATTCTGCTTCTCCACACATGGTTCTTGCCAATAAGGTGGAACCTTGGATTGGTTTTGCCAATTTTGTGCCGAAAGTGTCCGCTGCTCATTCCAATTATAATTATTCACAGGAGGTGGATTTTGATGCGCTTGATTAAGAGGAATACTTTGTTGGGGAAAAGATGCATTTTGAGGTTGATCGTTTAACCATGGTGGATGATCAGAGATTGAAGAATTCGACTTTGTAGAACTCGGTCTTTGAGTCGGAGGCAGTTGTTGATTGAAGGTGTAATTCTGATACGGAGGGTATGGATCAGAATGATTTGGGGTCGATTCTCTACTAATGGTCCTTGGAGTTGTTGCTCCTGAAGTGGAATGTGGGTTAATTAATGGGGGTCTGTTGTTTCCATTCAGGTTTCTGTAGTAGTCTTGAGCTGAAGGAGTTTGTTTCTCAGGTGGATAAGTGGGAAGGAATTGATTTTGTGGATGTTGCGGTAGCTGAGAATTCTGTGATTGTTGAGGATGCTGTGGTTGTTGAGAATGCTGTGGTTGTTGAGGATGCTGTTGATGTTGTGCATGAAGATGTGGAGTTTCAGATTGTTGGTCGACGCTCCAGTTCCATGAATCATTTCCGTTGCTTGCGTTTTCTGATCCCCAGTCCCAAGGATCTCCAGCTTGTTTTGGCTGATTCAACGCGGGAGTAGGAGGCTGGAAGACGTTACTTGGAGGAACATTCGACGGCACTTGGGGTGCCACTGAGTTCCAGGAATTTTGATTTTGTAGTCCATAGCCTGCTGCCGTTGCATCTACTCTTGCTTTCGTTGGCCGCCCGCGATACGGATTCTGAAATAGAGTTATCAATTAGTTAAAAAGTTGATCTATCTTTATTTCTTAAGTTTGTAATAATTTTTCTATATTTAGAACAACTTTTTGGTAAAGATAACCCATTTGGACTTATACTTACACTCATGCTAATGTTAAACTAGCACCTTTGGATTTATATTGTTTGTAAAGAAGCTGCAACAAAAAATATAAATTATTTAAAGGTGGAAGAAGAAGATACTTGTGAAAAGGATTTTTGACGTTTCTTTTTAACAATTTTAAAAGCAAATCTAGTAAGACACTTAATTTAATTTGATAGAAAATGCAAGATTTTTTGTTGTATGTAGTCCCTTGAAGTTAGAAGAGCTTTATTTGCATTGACGCCATAAAACTTAAATTAAATGAATAATTAAATTAAAAATAAATAATTCAATTAAATATAAATAATTAAGTTAAATAACGATTACGATAGAGAGAGAACATCCGCTAAGGTCTCAATAGCTCAATAAAAATGTTTTCACTGAATAAACCTGAGGTTTCATTATCTACATTCCTTTATGTTTTGTGCTCTTATTTTCATTTTTATTCTGTTCGCGAGAACTATTAAATATGTGAACTTAAACATTTAAATCTAAAATAAGCCAGTATACATCAGAAATATATAATATATATCTGAGTTTGCAAGTGGCCTTCCGATAAGAAAAAAAGTAAACAAATTTTTTTTTTTAAATCATGTCAAGTCAACATTCTCTTAAAAACTCTAACTTTCCCAGATTTTGACGTTATCTGTAAAACTACAAGGAAATAACCACCTGATAATACATTTCCCATCACTCATACTATGCAACACTCATTACTCCTGTCAATAATTTCACCAATCTAATTAGCCTTTAAGCAGACTGTAATGATACTGATTATAAGTAACTGGAAAAATACACTTCCCACCCAATAAAAAAATCATATAATTCATACATATGCGGGGAGATTACGTTCATAAATCGAGGTCAAAAACGTCAAGCGTGGAGTAAAAGTGCATAAGCTTATTTACACAAAAATTTCCTTTACAAAAAATCTTCTAATCTTTTCGAAAATCTGAATAACCTCATTAATCTAATTTTGACAGGTGGCAAATCGAAAAGCACGAGAGTAAAGGGAAGGTCGAAGAAAATCCTCAAACATCCTCAAACCGAAGGCGTCAAAAGTCAATGAAACCTAGAACACCTTTCTAAACCATATACATCAGATTCTACAGAATTTACAAGAATTATATAACCGAAACCGTGAGGAGGCACTTTCGTAGCTTTCCTCGCGTCACCGGGCCGGGGAACTTCGTGAAAAAAACAGCTTTCCGAACTGACAGTACAAAAGATATTCTGCCAGCTGTGAAACTTGGCTTCGAAACTCATGTACTCACCCAGCTATCGTGTCTTGTATTCAAATCCATGCGCTCGTAAAAGCATTATTTTTCCAGCACTAGTTTCCTTTCACTAACCGCGGCACTCGTTTACTGTAAACAGATAGCTCGAAATTTTGCCGAAATGGATATCGCGGCTGTAAATAATTACTGGAACGCGGACATTTTACAGGGAAAGGGAACTGCGGTTCAGCCACAGCAGCACAAACGTCACGAATTTTTCTCGATCTGCTGTCGGCAGAGTCAGACATTTTGGTAAACAGGTTCACACTCGTCTAAGAGATAGCGCTCGTGTCGCTTTTCAAAACCAGCGGTTCCCAACCGCAACGTCAGAAATTAAAAATATTTTGTTTAATATCACCAGCGTAGTAAAAAAGAATTTAAGTGTTTGGAGAAATTCTCACGAGCTTGAGAATCTGCTCGACCTTTATGTGCTATGAAAATTTAATGAGCATTGATGAGCATTTTGAATTGGGATTTAAAAAATCGTATCTTCTATTTTTATTAACTTTCAAAGCAAAAATGTCTTCTTGATTACATTTTATTCCAAAATTTAATCGCCTGAATAGCTGAATTTATTTTAAAAATACACAAATAATGATTACATTATTTCTATTTCGCGGGAAAATGAATCGCCTCCAACTAGAAAAGGCGCTAAATTCAAATTATCAAAGAAGTCAAAGTAATAGGAATAGTATATTGTGCGACTACCGCGAGGAATATCTCATTACGCGGCCCTGTTGAGAGGGGGGGGGGGGAAATAATAGCTCACCTGATTGACGCAAATATAGCCCTCAGAGTTCTTTTGAAGTTTTAATTTTGAGGTTATGGCAAAATGGCAATGTTAAGCTGCGTTGCCAACATAGTCCGCATGCCAAAACTTTATTAATAGTGAAGTAATGAATTGAGTAATGAGTAAATGAATGAAGTAATGAAATTTCATAACTGTACTAGTGGGAAAACGTGTTGATTACTTATGCTAATCGTCAAAAATCAGGTAATGTATTATTTTTCCCACTCGAAACAGGGTCGGGAAATGAGATATTACTTGCGGGTGTTGAATAAATATATTTTTCGCATCAAATAGTACAGGGATCACAGTCTGCCTCCTTTTTTACCAAATCCCCTTGCCACCTTTTTCGCCACGACTTTGAAAAATCTCCTAAAACGCCTAAGATCGTGAATTTTCACCCAATTTTCCCCTTATCCCTCTTTTTTACAAAGTTTCGAATTTTCAACAAAAAACTTAATTTTCAACCAAGAAAGATGACTTTTCTACCATAAAAGAGACTTACAGAGATACATTTTCAACCAAATGGTCAAATTTTCAAACAAAAAAAATTTAAATTCAACCAAAAACAGTTGCATTTTCAACCAGGTAGTTGAATTATCAAGTCAAAAAGACAATTTTTTTCGAAAACAGTTGAATTTTCAACAAAAAAGTTAGTTTTTAACCAACAATGATAAATTGTCAATCCGAAAGGACGAATTTTTAAGAAAACAATGTAATTTTTTACCAAAAATTATAACTTCAACAAAATAGTAACATTTTTAACAAAATAATTAAATTTTTAACAAAATAGTTGGATTTTCAAACAAAAAAGATTAAAATTCGACCAGAAACAATTGTATTTTCAACTAAATAGTTAAATTTTCAAGCCAAAATGACAAATTTTTAATGAAGACAGTTGTATTTTCATCCCAAAAAGTTAAATTTTCAACCAAAAGTTCATTTTCAACAAGAAAGACGCAGTTTCAACAAAACAATTGAATTTTCGACCAAAAAGAGAACATTAACAAAATTCTTGAATTTTCAAAGAAAAAAATTAAAATCCAAACAAAAATAATTGCTTTTCAACCAAATAGTTGAATTTCCAAGGTTGTTGGTCCTTCGCAAATCAAGTATAGGAATTTGATTTTTTTGAGGTTAAATTGCCGAAAAGGAGATTCGGGATTGATGTAAAAGCTACTTTAAGCAACTTTAAGTGTAAGAAGAGTGTAACCACCCAGAAACAAAGAACCGATTGGAAAATCTGAATCGGTCTGAAAGTCTTAGTCAATCGGCAATCTTAAGGTATTATGGTCAAGGCGCGCATTTTTTTTATAGATTTTTATGAAAAAAATCATATGAATTCTAGAAAGCAAACGAAGAATATTTGCTCAAACAAAAATTTTCTTT
>JAUMHM010000088.1:877573-891143 GCA_032362435.1 Melikaiella ostensackeni | reverse complement strand
TTTTTCTCTCGAATGTACTAATATGCAAATTAAAAGTGGTTTCATATATTTTATTACTCTAATTCTGAGTTGGAACACGGAATTTTCTAAAAGAATTATAATTCTGAGTTGGGACAGGGGATTTCAGTAAGGAATTATAAGTTTGACCTTGAGACAGGGAGATTTCTAAAAGATTAATATTTATAAGTTAGGAGAGGGAATAAATAAAATAAATATAGAAATGATCACGTAAAGAATTACAATTATCTTGACTTGGAACAGGGAATCTCGAAAAAGAATTACAATTCTCATTTGCGACATGGAATTTCAGTTAAGAAATAAAATTTTTAGTTCAGTACAGAGAATTTTGATGAAAAATTATAACTTTGAGTTCGGGACAGGGAATTCCCGTAAAAAATTATAATTTTTACTTTGGACAGGGAATTTCGCAAAGAATTATAATTTTGACTTTGGAACAATGAATTTTCCAAAAGAATTATAATTTTCATTTTAGACTCACTTCAGAACAGGAAATTTCGTTAAGAATTATAAGTTTTACTTTAGGACAGGGAGTTTCCATAAAGAATTATAATTTGACTTGGAACAGAGAATTTTTGACATGAAACGGGAATTTTCGAAAAGAATTTGAATTCTGATTTAGAAGAAAGGGATTTTTAAAAAAATCTTTATTCCCTCTTCTAAATTTTGGAAAAATGAATTACTGTATTTCTGAATTATAATAGAAAATTTTGTAAATAAATATAATTCTGACTTGGAACAGGAAATTTTGGAAATGAATTTAATTGTGACTTGGAAAAAGGAATTTCCATAAAGAATTATAATTTAGACTTCAGGACAGGGAATTTTCGTAAATTTGAGAAAAAGGGAGTTACTACTATATTTCTGAATTATAATAGAAAATGTTGTAAATAAATATAATTCTGACGTGGAGCAGGAAATTTCCGTAAAGAATTGTAATTTTTACTTCGGGACAGGTAATTTCCATAAGAAAATTATGATTTTCACTTTGGAACAAGAAATTCCCTTTAAGAATTATAATTTAGACTTGAAACAGGGAATTTCCGTGAATAATTATAATGTCCACTTTGGAACAGTTAATTTCCATTAAAAAATTATAATTTTCACTTTGGAACAGAGAATTTTCATAAAGAATTATTATTTGACTTGTTTACGGTGAGCCTCAACCATATTCAACCTGAAAGTCTTTCCAATCGTTGGTTTTTTCCTGGTTTTTTGCAGAATGCAACTTAATGATAGTGTGGAAATTGTTTAAGCACAAAATGAAAATCATCTGTGGGGTCCTTTTTTCAAAAAAAAAAACAAATGTTTGCAATTTTTGTTTGGAATTTGCAAATTCTGGATACTGAGCGTTATTAGTCTTTAAAAATCAAGTAAAAAAAGTCTTATGGAACAATTTTGCAAAATGGACACCTGTTATTCTATGAAGGTGTAAATATACCTTATGGACGACATTTACACCGGTATAGAACGGCAGGCGTTCATTTTACAAAATTTATACATGATACTTTTTTACTCAATTTTTAACAACTAATAACGCCCAGTATCCAGAATTTGCAAATCATAAAAACAATTCAAAAAATTTGATTTTTGAAAAAATGACCCCACAGATGATTTTCATTTTGAGCTTAAAAAAGTTCCAAATCGTTCTGTAGTTACATTCTGCAAAAAATCAGCGTGCGCAAAGACTTTCAGGGTATCATTGGTTGAGGCTCACCCTGATCGGAACAGACAATTTTTTACATGAAACGGAAATTTTTGAAAATAATTGTAATTCTGATTGAGAGGTAGAGAATTTAAAAATATCTTTATACAAATTCAGAATTATAATTCTTTCATAAAATTCCCTGTTCCAAACCAGAAGTCTTTGAAATCTTTTTAAATGTTTAGAAATCTCTTGAAATATTAAAAATCTTTTGAAATGATTCAAATCTTTTGAACTCTGTTGAACTGATAGAGAAAAATTAACAATCGACCGGGAGAAAACCGGGGAATGACCGGAACTTAAAATCATCGGTCGGGTAGACACCCTGAATTTGTGACGAGTCCTATTCTTAGAATCATTAAATATAATTATTTTCTAAGTACATTTAAAAGTTTAAATAATATTTTTTACAGTTACCTAATAGAAAACGAAGTTTGTTATTTGGTACTCTGTGAAAGACACTATAGCAAACGTGTAGCCTACAGTTATCTGGAAGATATCGCACAAGAATTCCATGCTCAGTATGGTAGACGAGTAAATACTGTCACGAGACCATACACATTCATTGAATTTGGTACGTTTTTCTAATCCTTATTCCTTAATCTTGAATTAAAATTTGTTATATTTCCACTTTTCTAATATTCTCACTGGACGATCTGTGCTTTTCTTAGACACTTACATCCAAAAAGCAAAGAAAACCTTCTCAGACAGTAGATCGAGGAGGAATATGAATGCATTGAATAATCAACTTCAAGATGTACAAAGAATCATGGTTCAAAATATAGACGATGTTTTACAAAGAGGGACTGTTCTCTCAGGTATAAAAAATTGTTTAATAATTGAAATCCATAATAACAGGGCTCGGATCGACTAGAAGACTTAAAAAAGTCGCATAAAATTAAAAAAAAAAGTCGCACGGAATTTTTAAAGATAATGAAAAAAAAAACAGTATCAGACTGAATGACTGAAATATGTAATAACTTTATTCGTTAAGGAATACAGAGTACATGATTCTTATTGATCTTCAAATATCAGGCCTCGGACTCATTTGAGAAATTCAAAATAGCGTCAATAGTAGCATAAATTTTGAAAAATAGTAGTAAAATAGTGTCATGCAATTTTTTAAATATTCAATCGATGAAATCTGTTGTACAATATATATCTCCCATAAAATCACGTGAAATCCTTTTGAATCTTTTAAAATATACTAAAAGTATCGGAATCTCTTGAAATCCTTCAAAAACCTCTTAAATCTGTTGAGATCCTCTAAAAATTCCTCGAAAACTCGTCAATCTTTTTAAATCTCTTGAAATCTTTCAAATTCCTTGGAACCTTTTAAATATCATTAATATACTAGATACGTTTTTAAAATTCTTTGAAATTTTCCGAAACAGTACGAAATTCTTTGAAAATCCTTGAAAATTTTGAAACCTCTTTAAATTCCTTGGAATATTTTACAATACCTTAAACTCTTCAAACTTCTTTGAAATTGATAAAATCCCTTACATTTTTTCAAATCCCTAGTAATTCCACAAAAAACAAGTAAAATGCCGTAAAAAATCTTGAAATACCGTAAAATCTAATAAAGCCTCTTGAAATCCCTTGAAATATTGAACATTTTCTGAAATGCCTTGAAATTTTTTAGAATACCCTAAAAGCTTTGCAATCCCTTGAAGTCTGTTGAAATCCACTGAAATCTATTAAAAACAATTGAATTCTGTTGATGTTTTTTGTAATTCCTGGAAAACTCTAATTTTTAAATCCCCTTAAATCTACAAAAGTTCTTTATATTCTTGTGGAATCTAACTACAAAATTCTTAGAAATTAAAAAAAAAACAAGAATCTACCGATCAAATTTTGACATCATACTCTTAAATGCCTCCGTTTAAATAAAAAACAAAATAAAAAAAAAGTAAATAAAGAGAAATCAACCTCCGAATCCCATTCCTTCTTTTTTTCTCTCGCATTTTTTTTTATTTATTTTTTTTTTAATCATCAAAAAACAATTACAAAAAATCTACCAATGTTTCGATGCTCATTGATAGATTTTTTGTAAATGTTTTTTGATTATGATTTTAAAAAAATGTAATATTTATTTAAATTCCTTTAAAAATGTTGAAATCTTTAAATCCTGTCAAGACCCCATAACATCCCATGAAATCCGTAGAAATCCCTAGAAGTCCTTTAAAATTTCATTCCATTTCATTTACTCCCCAAAATCCCTTGAAAGTTTGCACATCTCTTGAAATTTCTTTGAATCTTGTAAAATACCCTAAAATATTTAAAATCCTTCGAAATCTATTAAAATTTTTTTAATCTTCCAAGTCCTTGGAGATCCTATCACATCGCTTAGGTCTGATAAAGCCCCTGAAAATACTTTGAAATCAGATAAATCTTCTTGAAATATCTTAAAGTCCCTTGCAATCTTTGAAATTCTCTGAAATTCCTTGGAATCTTTTAAAATACTCTAAAAGCTTTGAAACCCTATAAAATCTTTTCAAAATCTTTGAAATCTCTTGAAATGTTTTAGAAATTTTTGAAATCCCTTGAAAGATTTTGAAATCTTCTGAAATTGCGATTTTTGAGATGGCGGATATGTTATTAAAAAGTCAAGCGATTTGAGAAAATAGTAGCATTAGTGTCATTTTTTAAAAAATAGTATCGAAATAGTTGCATCGTTAAAAAAAAGAGTCAAAAATTGTCAATTGTGTCGTGAGCCCGAGGCCTGAAATATGCTTTGCACAATCAAAATAAACTTTAAAGTTAAAACAATCTTTTAACAATAGTCATTCAGCTTGAAGGATTCCAAATGTGGGTTCAAAATATTTCTTTCTAAACTGTTAAACTTGACTACTTGGATTATTGTCAGATGAGAGAAGTTTATAATTGTCATTAATTTTGAACTTCAGAAATACCCATTTTGAACACTTCAAACTTTAAATTACTCAACAAGTAAGGGTTTAAATTTGAGGCGTTATAATTTAAATTTGAATTTACCCATTTTCTAATAATTGTATTCAAAATGATTGGATTTTAAACGTTTTCGACTTAAAAATGTCCAACTTGAAATTAGAAAAAATTAAAACTTTGAATACGGATTCACGCAATTATAAATTGTTCAATTTCAAACGTTATTCATTAAAAATGTCTAATTATAAAGCTTCAGTGAGCAATTATTCAAATTTTAATGTTCTCGATTAAATTGGTACAATATTTCTAGTTTTGAATTTCAATGTTATAAGTTTCAATTTGATTGAAATTGAAATTCAGAAGCGAACTTCTGAGAAAAACGGAAAAAGTCGATAAGTTGCGTGTTTCTTCAAAAAGTCGAAGAAGTCGTTCGATCCGAGCCGTGTGATAATACCAAGCAATACTGAATATTAGAATAAATAATAAATATTTCTCTTCTCTAGAATTGGACACAAAAACGCAGAATCTTTCGATGCTCTCACAAAAATACAGAAAGGATGCAGCGCATTTAAACAGCAAGTCAATGTACATAAAAGCCGTCGCTGGAATTGTGGCACTTCTGGTCTTCCTTCTATACTTCTTCATTCTTTAGTCAGTAACGAAAAAAGGCCTACTATATTATCAATGAGTAGCTCATCATTCAGAAGCGCATATTCTACACCGAATTTCAAAAACCGAGGAAATCCAACCAAGTTTAAAATCTCTTAATCCGATTAGCAACTTCAAAACTCCTCTTTCTTTAATCTAAGGATGAGAAGTTCGATTGAAAACTGCTTATTAGTAGACTAACTGTCGAGTCTTTGATCGACGGAGATATTTAATATCAATGTAAAGAATAACAAAAACAAGAGTGCATGATTGTATCTTCACTCAAGAAGATAATGTTTTTAGACTTTACATATATTCAAAATTATTTATTTTTCAAAGTTAGCTCTGTTTCAAATTATTAACAATTATTATTTTTAATTTATAAATAAAAATCGATTCCTAAGACTGGACTTTATAATTAACGATGATCATTATTCTGACCTCTAGGTAACAAGTTACTGTAAGTAATTAAATGTATTGAGGACGTGAAACACACTGGAGGCTGATTAGATAGAATTTTACAAGAATTTGTCAATAAAAGATGGGGTAGATGCAATCATGCACTTTTTCAGTGAGATAACGATTAGAGTTGAATTTCTAATGGTGCTTTTACCCCAATTTGTAATTCATGTAAAAGTATCACCTAAATGTTCAAAACTTAAAGTTTTTAATCCCTTGAGTGAATGACGATTCTTTTGTTTTTTGAATGTTTCTCCAAGCACAATACATTCAAGGATTTAATATAAATTATTTTAAAATTCTCAAACCAAAGTAGAGAAACTTTTTTCAACCTAAAAAGTTATTCTTGTGTTTGACCAACTTCTTCAGTTTTCGGTGATGAATTAGTTATCTCGAACGTGAATCATAAGCCAACGATTTTTGATTACTATGTGATTACGGAAAACAATTATTTATTATGAAGGTTTTAGGGTTTTTTTGTAAGAATCACCTACGGGGGAAGGAACCAATGAAAGACATGTATTATAGCAAACTATATATAATGTATGTTATTATTCAATTTGTATGAAATTCGTCTTTACTAGTTTATCCAACGGAATATTTACAATAAAAGATTGAATTCACACAAACGCGACAATCAAAACAAAATGAAGTACAAAATAGAAACAACCTATCTAAACATATAAAAATAAGCCTTTCCTCAATCAGAAAAATTTTTAATACTGCATTTTTACAAGATCATATATCTGGAACTTACAATCTAGCATTTCCACTCTTTGAAGGGATTTCAGATTCAATTTCTTCTTCCGAATCAGTCATGTAGGCACTAAAGTAATTCACTGCTATACTTCGAATTGCTGCATTACTTTCCCTATTTTCTTTTTCTTTACTCTTATCACTTTTATTATTATTTTCATTATTGTTTTCAGTTTTATCACTCTCTTTTTCAATACTTTTCTCATTTTCATCAAGCCTCTGAATCGGTTCTTCATCAGGACCTTCGCATTCAGAATCAGTAATATGAGAATCAAAAAAGAAATTCGATAGTGGATTTTGTACTTCAGACTTTCCATTTGTCAAATGGCCATTTACTTTCACTAATTCCGTGCATTTGATTTGTGAAGGCTCTCTAGCTTCAAGAACTTTCTTCTTTGCTAAAATTTCATCTTCGGAATCAGATTTGCAAATGCCAGTAAATTCGTTTACCGAATCTCTGACTTTTTGAATTTTATTTTGGATTACTTCATTTGGATTTCTCCTGGGTTTCCGTTTTCCCGCCTGCATTTTCACATTTTTCTCTTTTTCTGCCTTAGCTTTTTCGTCCTCTGAATCGCTAAACTCGGTGTGGAAAAGCAAATTTATAGGAACAGTTTCAACTTCTTCGTCTTGCTTCTGGTTTTGAGTTATAATTTCATTCTGCTTGAAATTTCCATTTACTGGATAATTTCTACGATTTCGATTTCCTCTAAATCTTTGTCTCTGTAGCGGATTGTGTTGGAAATTGACTTGTTTCTTTTGTTCTTCATCTGCTTGTAATGAAGATATTTCATTAATATGAATAATGAATTGTATTTTTAGAAATTAATAGATATTAACAATATTTAGAAAATTTAAGGAAACTTCACTTACCAGAATCTATGATTTCGTACATATCGGAATTGTGGCCCAGAATAACGTATAAAGTTGGAAATTCTATAATCGTTCTCTGCTCAAAGTTTTCTTGAACGGTTAAAGTATGATCTAATTCGAAAAATCTGAAACCCAATTTTAAAAAGCCTTATTTTTATATTTACAATAATTGAATTATTTCAATATAAAAGATAGACTTTAATTTTACCTGCTATTAGACTTTTGAACTTTTTCAGACTTCAAAAGAACTTTGATTCCACTTAATCCCGCAGAACGATAAAACTGTAATTTGGCTCGCAAAATTCTCTTTAAACTCAATTCTTCAGGATCTTCTCCACTTTTCATTTCAGGATCCAGAACATTTTCTAATAATACAGACAATCTCACATTTTCGGAGGCCCTGAAGACAATTTCAAGTCTTTGATTAAAGAATTTGTGTCGAGAAATACAGTTTTTGAAATTAAACTTTTGATTTGTACCTTTCTGTGGTCCATTTGAGATTTTCCGCATCTGGAAAAATCCATTCAATTCGCCACAATATTTCGTTTCTTTTCGAAATAAACCGAGTCGTGTTTTGTCTATTTCTGCTGAAACTTCGAGGCATGAACTCAAGATTGATTCCTCTTCGAAATGCGGCGCTTTTCAAGTTACGCAGCCACTAAAAATTTAATTTAAACCAGTTAAAAAGAAATTCCAAACAAAAAATTATTTTTTTGAAAACTCACCTTAGGGAGAAAATTATTTATCGTGGCACATCGTTTCAGAGGATCGCGATTATACTTGTCAACAGATCTGCCGACTTCTTGAAGCAAACAGTAATCTAGGAATTAATATTCATTTTAATTCTTATGCTATTTATAAAAAGAATTTCCTAAAAATTAGAAAAAAATTCTTCAAATCATAACAAAATATAAGACTAACGAGACCAACAATTTAGAAACCTTCTAAAGGAATTTCAAGAGTAACTTCAAGAGCAAGAGCTTACTCTTCAACTTTGCAGATACTTTAAAAATTAAAGGTTTATATTGAATTAAATAATTTTGAATTATTCTTGGGAATTTACAAAAAATTGAAATTAAATTAAAACTAATGTTTTGATTATGTACAGGCAAATCTTCAGATAAGACTAGAATTATTTAAATTTTTATAACAAAATTAGAACTTACCACTCATTAAATCTGAGTCTGTCATAGATTTAACTGGCAAAAATTTAGTTTTATCGCGAATTCCATCGCATTCAAGTTCCTTCTTGTGAATAGTTGAACACGTGAGACTGCAGGTTCTAACCTCACATTTTGGGCACGTGTACTTTGCCTTGTTTTTCCCGCACACTTCACAATCTTCCAACCTAAAATTGAATATAAATTATTGCAAAATATATACCATGAATTTGCATGGCGTTAAAATGCAAAATTATCGGTAAAAACAGTTAAAAGCGTACTTTTCAACTGGAGCCGTCATCGTAATTGTTCACGATTGTTGACGAAAATATTCCAGTCCCCTAAAGCGCATGCGCAAAACCCCAAGACGCGAATAATTTAAATCAATGTTGAACAGTAGGTCGCACAGTGAAACAAAACTAGATTTTTTTAGACAAATCAGTCATTCTACAGAGACTCCCTGAGGTGGATTTTTTAATTTTTGTTTTCACAAAAAACTGTGAAGAAGAGTAGTGAAGAAAGGTATTTTCAACAAAATCATTTTTTAACTTGCAAAAAATAAATTGTATAGACTTAGAACTGATGAAAATGAATGCACATGCACTAAAGGAACATAAATAATCAATGTTATAATCAACTTAATTGTTGTAAACAAATTTTATATATAATTACACAAATCTGAGTTTTGTGAACAGAAAACAAATTTTTCTCGACTATAAATGTTGCAATTCGATTATTGAGAGTTATCTAGCAACGAAAAATCTATAAATAAATAATTTATATTGTTGTTAACAAATTTTATATACAAATATTCCGAGTGTGATATTTAATTCATACGGGAAAAAATCTTTCGTAACTTCACTGATATACGTCATGAAAATTTTACCAAGTGATGAGAAATGCTATATAAATTAACATCTTATATTGTTATAAATAAATTTTATTAACAAATACTTAATGATAAAATTTTCGCATAGGAATTTTTCTCTCTTAAATTACTGCAATTAGTTATGTAATTTTTAACTACACTCATCTCGAAATTCGTGGCCAGCCGCGGGTCTGTTTGGCCCCTAATCAAAGGCTATCAAAAATCTAGTTTCAACCGGATTCAACGCGACGATTGAGTAAACACTCAGGGTCGCATATATATTCTCTGAACCCGGCACGTACAAAAGTATATGCGCAGAGAGTCGCGATATAAATAACTTCTGATACGGCGCTGACTGACCGAGCGCACACCTTGAGTATAGGCCATCAAGGGACGCTCAGGGGAGGAGACAGAAGCATTCAAGCGTGAACAACCGTGAGACCAGCCAGAGATGGGATGGCCATGAATGGCGAGGTGAGTGTAGTTGTGAAAAATGATGTGAAATAACAACTAATATTGTTATAAACAAATTATATAAACAAGTACTAAAATTTTTGCACCGGAAAAATTTTTCATGACGAAAACTATTGCAATTTCTAATAATCCTGTCTATGATGAGCGACAATGTCAAGTATTTGTTTATACAATTTGTTCATAACAATATTAGTTAATTCATGGCAATTTTCACAACTAATTAAAATTTACATTACGTATTGCAGTAATTCAAGTGAAAAAAAATTTTTTCCTATTCGAAAATGTTATAATTGAGTATTTGTTGATATAATTTATTTATAACGATATAAATTGCTAATTTATAGCATTTCTCAGTACTGTGTAGAATTTTCATAACGTACTGCAGTTATTTCAGGTAAGAAAGATTTTTTTCCCGTATGAAAATATCAGACTCTGAATATTAATTTGTTTATAAAATTTTTTTATAACAATTAATTAATTTATAACATTGATTATTTATGCTTCTCTTGTGCACTTTCATCCATTTGATCGATTCTCAGTTTATGCAATTTACTTTTTGCAAGTTAAAAGATGATTTTGTTGAGGTAACCTTTTTCACTTTTCCTCTTCACAGTTTTTTGTAGAAACAAAAAAACGAAAATTCCGTCTGAAGAAGTCTCAGCAGAATTTAATCAGCTTTAATTCTGAAGGAAGAGTCCAAATCGGATAAACATTGTGACCTGTCGAATAATTTATCCCAAAAAAAATCCAGTTTTTTCCCACTGAGGGTCGGATTAAAAATAGCATTTATTTTGAGATCGATATGATACCATATAGAAAAGTTGCCTTTTGAGATATGAAACACTACACTATTTCTAATTTCTTTTGTCAACATTGTTGTCGTAAACCTAGAAAAATTACATCTTTTCTGTTGTTTGAGATTTTTTTTGTATAACCAACCGTTTTGGAGAAAAATTAGAAATTAAATTAAAAAATGGACCATATTTCGAGTGTCACCTGTTTCTTCAATTGAATATTATTTTGGTAAAAAAGACTTCACAAAATAGAGACATTTTTATTAAACAAGGTAAATCTATTTCCTTAAGTCTTTTTTTATCTAAATAATATTAAATTGAAGAAACACGTGAAACTTGAAATTAGATCCATTTTTTTATTTTCTTTTGAATTTTTTTCTAAAACGGTTTGTTGTAAAAAAAATTCAATTTTTCTAGATTTACAACTTTTGTATACACATTTTCAATAACGTAGGAAACTTAGATGGAAAATGAAAAAAAATTGATTTTGTACCTGATGACCGTTGTTTAATATTGATCAAAGAAAATATAAACATAGGGCAGTGTTTCATATCCCAGAAGGCACCATTTCTATATGGTATCATCTCGACCTGAAAAAAAAATATCTATTTTCGACCCGCCCTATTAAGCGGTATGAATAAAATAAAAAATAATCACTTGCATATCCTGATCTTTTATTCGAATTTCGTTACTATGTACAATCTAAAAAAATACTGTATTAAAATGTAGTCTAGGTAAGGATAATATCTACGAAGCATTAACATAATACGGAATATCATTAAAATATTGTCAACTTTTCCCGATTCTTGCGATTTCTCTGTTCGGAAGCAATATTTTTCTCCGAAGTTTTTAGTTTAACGATTTCCTTCTGTTTATCGTTAAAGCGTTGCACAATATTGTTATAAGCCGGACTGTATTTTTCGTGCCTTGTTAAGGACTTCTTCAGTACATTCGACTCTTTTTCCAAACTGGAAATATTATTCCCAATTTGGTAGCTTTGAACGTTGAGTTCTTTATCCGACATATTCTTCATCTTGGAACGACCTTCTGCGATTTGAGAACTTTTTTTGGAACAACTCGGTCCTTCTTTGGCTTCGGCTAAAATAAATGAACAAAACAATTAAAATAATAATTATACATAAAAATAATTCAAGTAAAATAATATAAGTGAAATATAATCTTGACATCTTACGTTGGCCGCTTAGTGTTTCGTTGATGAAATCAAAAACATTGCATCGGGAACGCTGCTGTTCTCTTTCGTATTGCTTTTTCCTTTGCTCTTCCATTTTCAATTTCTGCTTCCGAATTTTACGTTCAGAGGAAAATAGATTTTTATCCCCGCCGGCATTTTCTCGGAGTTCCATACAATGGTCTGAAAAAACATAAAAATGATAAAGCATACGATGAGAAATTAAAGCTCCAGTCAGAAGGATTATTTTTTGTCTAACCTAAAGATTTTCCAGGAGGTAATACAGTAGCTTCTACGGGTGCAACTCTTCCATCAGCTCTTTTTCCTAAACCCGTGCCAGTAATGTAACCCATTTGGGCCATAATCTTTCTTCCTATTCCTCGTGTGTGCTGCTCCCAATTTCCAAGTCGTTGACTAGAATCCATTGTCAAAAGAGCGGATTGAATTAATTTTCCTTTGTCGATTGCTGTGCTTGGTAATTCTATTTCATCTTCACTACCCGATGAATCGCTCATTTGGAGATCAGAATCGTCTTAAAAACGCCATAAAAATATAAAATTGTAAGACTAAATAGAAGAAATAATTAAGAAAATTATTTATAGTATGATATTTACCAAGAGGAAGCAAATCTTGAACCAGTACTTCGACAATTGTGCCACTTGATTCGAACTTGACTCTGTAAGGCTCATCCTCTTTCTGTGGAACTTGAAGAACAACACATCTGTGCCATAATTGGTTCTTTTGCTTGGCTAAAATTCTGGTTCCCATTTTGATGTTCGAGAAATCGGGCTCTCTGAAGTGTTTGAATCAATTTTAATACATTGATCGTATCTAAAAGTATAATAAACAATTCCTAGTTCCAGGGCTCGGATCGACTAGAAGGTTTAAAAAAGTCGCGTTAGTCGCATAAATTATTTTAAAAAAGTCGCATGGAATTTTGAAAAAAAGGCCACAAGAAGTCGCCTGAAATTTTTAAAGATAATGAAACAAAAATTGTATCAGACTGAATGTAGACTATGCAATTTTTTAATCGAGGAATTGACTATTTTTTAAATCTGGTATGCAATATACATCTGTCAAAAAATCGCGTGAAATCCTTTCGAATCTTTTAAAATACCCTAAAAGCATTAAAATCTCTTAAAATCCTTTAAGAACATCTAAAATCTGTTGCGATCCTCTCAAAATTCCTAGAAAACTCGTCAATCTTTTTAAAGCCGTTGAAATCTTTAAAATCCCTTGAAATCTGTAAAAATCTCTTGGAATTTTTTAAATATCATTGATACCATGGATATCTTTTAAAAATCCTTTGAAACTTTCTGAAATTCTTTGAAACCCCTTAAAAATTTTGAAACCTCGTTAAATTCCTTGGAATCCTTTACCTAAGCTCTTAAAAATCCTTAGAATTCCTTGAAATTGATACAATCCCTTAAAATCCCTTGAAATCTGTGGAGATCTACTGAAATCTATTAAAACTCCATGAACTCTTTTGAAGTCCTCTGAAATCCCTGGAAAACTTTCCCATTTTTTTAAATCGCCTTAAATCTATGAAAGTTCCTTACAATCTTATGGAATCTAACTAAGAGATTCTTGGAAATTAAAAAAAAAAAAATCTAACGATAAATTTTGGACATCACACTCTTAAATGTCTCCATTTAAATGAAAAGAAAAGATAAAAAATAAAAAAACGAAAGAAAAAGAAAGCAGCCTCCAAATCCT
>JAUMHM010000088.1:857006-868818 GCA_032362435.1 Melikaiella ostensackeni | reverse complement strand
AGGACATTTAAGGTCGTATGTGGCGCCACTGGGCCAGCAACGGTGGCTAGCCCACGAAATTGTTACTCCTTCCAGGGTCAGGTTGGCCCTCAAGTCTTTCAGCCCAAACACGTTTCCTGATCCGTATGGCATATTCCCTGTCTTCTAACAGAAGGCTGGTGAGTCCATCATAGGGCAACAGGAACCTAACAACGACTAAGGGTGCTGCCACCTTATGTGGAACTGTTGACTTGGGATACCTGCAGGGAGGCGTTTTATCACTCCTACTGTGGTGCTTGGTAGTTGATGAACTGCTTCATCTACTTATGAGACAAGACGACCACGCCATAGGCTACGCGGACGACATATTGGATTATCGGTCAATCCGAGTGAGACGGATGTGGTTGTAATTACCAGACGATACAAGTGGGGGACCACGAGTACACTGAAACTGGGGAAAAGCTCACAGCTACTCTTCGGCTTTGTAAAAGAGCCATGGGGAAAATCTGGGGCCTGGAAGCGGAGACACTGAAGTGGATCTATACTGCGATCCTGCGACTCAGGCTAACCTATGCGGCGGTGGTCTGGTGGGGCAGGGTCGAACTGACCACGCTGAAATCTCGACTGGGAAGAATCAGGAAACTGATTCTAAGAGGCATCACTGGTGCCGCCTCTTAGACGACAACCACGGTGGCTTTGGGAGCACTAACAGGTTGGAGCCCCTCCATCTTACAATCAAGGCCACGGCTGCGAAGCCAGTCTGGACAAGGAACATGGTAAGCGGCAGAAGAATCTCTACAAATCTGCGGATTCCTACCGATATCGGAAGTAGGCCGACCTTGAGCATGGTCAGGGACAAAACGCCTATTTGCTACCTCTTCGACAAGAAGTATCGAGGCAGTATATCCACAAAAGAGGAATGGGCTAACGGCAAGGAATATTTGCCTGGTGATGTGGACAACTGGTTCACAGGTGACTCCAAGAGCAAGAAGAGAGCAGGAGCCTGTATCTATCGTAGGAGGAGAGGAATGGGCTTCACAATCCTGATGGAGTCCTATGCCACAGCCCTACAAACTGAGATCATGTCCATGCTCCAGTGTGCCCATAAGGCACAGCAGTATGGCAATAGAAGAAATATGCGCATTTGCTCAGACAGCAGGGCTGCTATAGTGACCCTGAATGGAACAACGACTACGTCGCTACTAGTTTGGAAGTGCTTTGAGGCACTGAACAATCTAGCGACGGAAAATCGAGTGACTCTACTTTGGATCCTTGGACACAGCGGCATTAATGGTATTGAGATATCAGACAGGCTAGCAAAACTAGCAGTGTAAGAAAACTTCACTGGTCCCAAAACAGTCGTAGGCATTTCCAGTAGGTTGGTCACTGGAGAAATTAACAGTTGGCTGACCAAGGAACATCAGAAGAAGTGGAAGAAGACCACAGGCTGCAGATAAGTCAAAACACTTATGGGTTCACGTTTAAACTGCAAACGAGCTGCGGAATTACGTAAGCTCGGTAGGAATGAAGTCAAGGTCCCAACAGAAACTTTTATAGGGCATGGAAACCTCAACTATCACAGACATAAGATAGGGCTCACAGATAGCCCCCTCTGTCGTCTGTGCGGAAGAGATGATGAAACAGCTATTCACATCCCTTGTCACTGCCCCGCAAATGCGGGGAAGCGTCTGAAGCTCATGGGCAGTAACTGCATCAGTGAGTCAGACATATCGGCCAAGGGCGAGGCTGCGCTTCTCTCCATATGAAGAGGGCTTTGGGGTCACGCATAGTCCTACAAGGGGATGCAACGGGATGACTCAAGCGTCAGGGACTATTTTGGTTTCAATCCTAACAATAATAATAATAATGATAATAATAATACCTCCGTCTAGAATTCCTCTTAAGTTTCAGTTCCCACTTCTACCTTATCTCTCGTTTCTTTGTCAATTTCCTTCATTATCTCTATCAATCCTATTTTCGTTCCTCTCTTCCTCATCACTTCCCACAATTTTTTACTATCTACCGATCGGAACGCTACTTTTGAATCAACAAAGAAAGCACGCACTTTTTCTCCTTCTTTCCCCAACGTTTTCTCTACCATGTGTTGGAGAATATCAATATTATCTATTGTACTTCTACCCTCTCGGAGACCTGCCTGACTCTCTGAAGGTATCCCTTTTACCTCTACTTCTGTCGTCAGCCTCTCCGCTAACACCATTGCATTTCCTGTTCGCTATGTTCAATAACGTTATTCCCCTGTAATTTTTTACTTTCCCTTTTCTTCCTTTCTCAAGAATTGGTATAATTTACTCCTCCGCCTGCTTCTTAGGAAAACTTTCACCTTCCCATACTCTTTTTACTACTTCTTTTAACTTCCAACTGGTTTTCACGCTACTGCAAATCCACGTTTAGTAACCTAACCCATCACTGCCTCTTGCCTTGCCCTTTTTAATCTTTTAATCTGTGCTTTTACCTCCTCATCCTCCAACTTCTCCTAATTTACTTCCATGCCAATTATCCGGTTTCCTCTCACTCGAGCCTTGAAACATTCCTCTCAAATACTCTCCCATTCACCAATGCTAATCTTATCCCCTATTTTCCCTTTTTTCTTCCTCATTTTATACATTATTCTCTATGCCTCCCCTTCTGTTTCAATTCTACTTATTTCCTTCTCTAATTCCTTTCGCTTCTTTTTCTCTTTCTATTTCTCTCTCAATATGATGAAAAGATTATAGAAGTATATAGAAGAAAAGAAATTATTTTTAAATTTAGCTAAGTCAAAGGTTCTGGTTTTCGGGCGAAAACAAAATAGGAAGAAAAGGAAAATGGATTAGAAGGGGAGGGTGGAGAGGATAGAGGAAATCAAGAAGTTTACGGACCTAGGATTTTTATTAAAAAAAAAAAAAGAATTGTGAAGAATCACGTCAAGTGAAGAGTCAAAAAAGCAGACATAGTAATGAAAAAGGTATGGACCATACGAAAGAAATTGAGGTACCTGGACCCAATATGGCCTACCTAAATTTTATGCTTCTGTAAGTAGTGTTAATGTGGAAAAGTTTTGCTTTTAATTAATGCATGTGAAAAATCAATGTTCTTGGATAATAAAAACACCAAAATTTAGACAATTTTTATTGGTGAAGTCAAAGAAAAGAACAAAGTCAGAAAAATGTATTTAGGTCATATTGAGTGTCCCATTAACCCAATATGCCTTATCACATTAGGAACAAGAATAAAGGGAAATACATGAATTTATGTCACATTTTGGGCATAAAAAAGCTGTTTTGACGTCTTCAATTGACCCTAAAAGATATACTCCTATCGACTATTAGTCTTTTAGAAGTTTGAATTCACTGTGTACACAATATGGCCTTCTATATGGCCTATAGGACATATTGGGTCCTCCTTATATTGCAATACATTTTTTTCAGAAACTTACCTATAAGAGGATAACAAAATGTGGTTTCATCAACTAAAGAAAAAGAGAAAGCACACTACCTGCAGATACAAGATGAATTTTCACAGCCTATTTTAAATAATTATCATAAACTCAAACTTAGTCGCACAGATTCATAAGAGACGTCGTCAACAAAGCACGTGCACCAAAAACATCCTTCCAGTATAACCAGAGCACTTGCGATGACGTATGATTACATTAGCTGCTTCGGTTCAACGGCACTGGCATATTGATGACACCACATATCAAATTTTTAACGTGATTAGAGAGATCACGTTATTAGGCCATATTGGGTACCAGATAATATTGGGTCCAGGTACGTACCTTATTCAAAGGAGACTAAAAGAGAAGAGTGAGAATGTTTGAGGCACTAGTACTGAGAGTTCTATGTATGAAGTGGTGATATGGATGTTGGAAAGAATACAAGGATGTGGAAAGGTTACATGAAAGACACATTAGACAGACGCTGGGATTGAAGAGATGGACGCCATGGTATATAGTATTAAAGGAGGTAGTTGGGGAAAAAATATAAATAAGAACAGGTCAGAGAGCTTGCAAATACGAAGAAGAACTAACGGAGAGCGAGGACAGAACTATAGTAAAAGCATGCTCAAAAGAAAGAGAAAACGGAAGAGGAGAGGCTAATAAAATGAAAGAAAAGAACAGTACTTGAATAGGTGTGGATGGTCAACGGAATGGGTCAAGCAAATGCATGGAAGGGGAATGAAGATACAACAGGAGTTGATAGAAAGAGATAAAGGTTGAATCAAGGAATAGAAGATAAAATAAGAGAAGCTCGATATGATGAGAAATATGAATGGATAAGAGCAGAGGGAATAACAAAATATTTGGAGAAAAAGGGGAAAAAAAGGATCTCAAAAATTAATTTCACGTGTGAGATGTGGAAACACAGAGGAGTAGAATATGTACTGGGATAAAGAGGAAGGGAGAAGGTGCATGTTATTTGACTAAGGCAGGGCAACATTAAAGAATTGGCTAAATATTTGCACGAGTCGAAATTTTCGTCCTCATTCTAACCTCTTTTTTCGTGGTCGAGATGAGTATGTGGTGAGTCTAGAAAGAGAACGAGTGGACGACGAGACAATCTGTTATTATCCTCGTTTCAACCTCAAAACGCGCACTTATTTTCCAAAGTGCAGGTTTGGAGAATAAAATGAGGCTAAGGAATCGAACTAAAATGCGCCTTCGAACTCGTTTCGTCCTCACTCCGTCCTCCTCTACACCTCACTTCGTCCTCCTTTCAATCTCTTCCCATTTTCTTTTCGTACTCGTTTCGTACTAATTTCAACCTCATCGATAATCGTTATGCATGCAATATTAATTACAGACACATAGATTAAAAGTTATTTGAAAAAGTGCATAAACCTTTGTGAAAAAAATGTTTATTAAATACACTCGCCGTCAAAAATACATGACGGAATGTATAAAACTTTTACATTATCACAAATTTTCCGGGAAGTTGTCGAATATTAAGCAGAAATATCAAATCTTTCCGCAGAAGGAACAAGTTTTCGTCCAATTTTAGATAGCACATTTGTGCAAATTTTCGCATGAATTCTTTGCACAAAAGTGCGCATGCATCCAGAACCAAAATTCATGCAAACTCATTCGTTTGTATGAAATTGGCACAAATTTTGTAAAAACTGTTCACGACACGACGACAGGTTCTTGCAATTCATAGTTGAAGCACAGTGTGTTTTCAAAAACCCTGGATGCTTAAATTAAATTCTCCCCATCTCGCAGGATGTCGATGAAAATTTCCAGATGTTGTTGGGCTGCTGGAAGCTCTTGAGTTGTTGAGAAGTCTTGCATTTAGTGCCATTTCGGATTCTGGTGATGTTGTCGTTGTTGAACCTTCTGGGTCTGTTTCCGTCGTTGAATCTCTTGGGTCTATTTTCGTTGTTGAATCTTTTGGGCTTGTTCTCGCTGTCAAGTTTTGTTGGCCTGTTTTCGTTGTTTTTTGTGTGACTGAAATAAGTTCGGTTAAATATAGCACACTACAGTTATAAAGTCTCTTTTATTTTTTTTTCTCAAATTTGAAGTATCAAAATTGCAGAAAGCGATACTGGATGCAAAATTAATTGATTTCAGGATTGAAACGTTAAAAAATTAGAACTTCGAAAAAAAACCTCGAGTTTGTCCAAATTTTTCAAATACTCCAACACTCTCAAGACACAAACATTATATCTTTAGGTGATTCTGAAGCGTCCCTGTTCTGATTCCGGAAAACGACCCGTCTTCTATTGCTGCAATATTTGTTGACACACACAAGGGTTTTTCTTCATACATTGGTTTATCATTGTCTTTTTGAATTTGTTCCATCTACGCTAAAAAGAAAAAAATCACAATAATATCCAAATAATCGCGTTTTTCATACATTTCATTGCCTTCGATTTGAAATATGTAAAACATTGTGAATGAAAATGATTATCTTACTGTACAGTCCTCTGTAATAATTCCAATTCATGTCCGGCCTAAGTCGGCCTTAGTCAGGACCTTAGTCATGAAGTTTTCGGCTGATTATTTTTATGTAAGCGATATTGTACTCATCCAAGTGAAATCTAGATCCTTTTGCTATTTCAATCTACAATCGAACACATTTCTGAGTTAATAATAAAAAAGTAACAAAGTGATGTAGAGAGAAATGGATAATAACGAGAAGTTGTTGTGCCCCTCCCTCTCTCCCCACTCTTCAAAATCGTAATTCCTGGCTATAATGTCAGATGAAACTCTACTCACGTCGAAAGAAGGCTCAAGCATAGAGAACTATAATTCGGGTTTTTCTGGGGTAAAAGGAGGTATCTTTACAGAAACTGCCTCAATCCTTGCCCTAATTTGCATCTCATTGTCAGGCATTTTCACTAACACACCATAAAACAGAATCAGTAATGAAAAATGATCAATAGTCATTGCACTAGGTACACATTCACGTGAAACGGATCACTGATGTTGCGCGTAGGGTCAGGGTTCAGTCACTTTGGGATAGCATCACTTGGAGGAATAGCGTCACTTGAGGGTGTAGCGTCACTTCACTGCACGAATAAGTTTGTATTATTTTTATCACAACTTGTTCAAATCACGTCGGGGTCACCAGTTATGTGGGGAGGTAACTCTGTTAGGAATGACGGCACGAGGGAATTACGATACAAATATTCTGCCTCATTTAATAACTACAAAAATGAAAACTTTGCGGGCATAGAGTCGGTGCGCGTAATTTGTAGTGTTCAAGGCGACAGCTAGTCAATTACTGAATTTCGGAAAATGTAATCTCGATGCTCAGGTAGGAAGGTGGATCAGCACAACCATCAGTCATGGCTCACAGTCGTAGAAAAACCCCTATACCTGAGTATCTAGATCCTTATTTCAACCTCACCTCGATCTTTTTTTCCATCACCTCAGCTCGGTCTCATTTTAGCCTCGGATCTCATCGTCTAAATAAGTTAACCTCTATTATACTCACCTCGACCTCATGCAATTTTATGTTTTCTGATGCGATGTCTTTATTTCGTTCTCACTTGGCCCACAATATCCTCACTGGACCCTCTTTCATTCTCGTTTCGACCTCCGCGGAGAACGAATGAAGAACCAGATGAGAAAGAAAATTTTGACTCGGTAAGGAGAAGGAAGTAGAAATGAAGCGAGCAATAATCACAAGACACAACGTAAAAAGGATAAGCTACGCGAAGAGTTAAAGCGAAGATAGGAATGCGAAGAGTAAGACGATGCTTTGAGACGAGGCACTGGTAAAATGCGGCGATAGGTTAAGGCGATATGTTAAGGCTTTAAGTTAAGAAGAGTGATATGTAAGAGGAATGACGAAATAATGAGTGCAGGCGAGAAGCACTTGTGAATAAGACTGGAGTAGTGCAAAAATATGTAACCAATGATGTAGCGGACATAGTTCGCATTTTTTAGGCCCGAGTGGTCGAAATTAAAACATGTATTATATAATATCATCATCTCTACACCTCGTACAGAAAATCTTTCGTATTTTATTAAAGTCTGAGAAATATATATTTTTTTATTATAACCCAGTGATTTTATTAAACCTCGTCTTTTACAAAATCTCATCGTGTATCCACGTCATAAATGCAATCTTACACAAAGATAAATGCACGTACACGGCATACATATTCAAATTGATTCAGGCCGCATTCAGAGCATCAACCCTGCGATGAAAAGGCGTTCCGGTTTCTGAATATATTCCAATTAAAAAGTAGGAGCTTCGTTACACTCGCCCCTTTGCTTATCCCCTCTCCTCAACATTCTATCAACTCCAACAACATTTTCCTACTTCAACCCTCTGCCGTCATCCCCTTTACTTCTGGCTCTTTACTTTTTCTTCTTTTGCCATCGTCTGGCATTCCCTACTCACAAGTTTGCGGTTTCTCCAGCAATTACTCGAACGCTTTTCTAAGGAATTAGAAACGCCCATCATTTTCCATTCTACTCTGACATGATCCATTCACAGGTGCGCAAATACTTCGCCATTTCGTTTCATGTCTAAAGAGACGAAGATTTTATCTCAAATCTCCTTCGCCTTTCATTCAAACATTTCACGCGGATCGATATTTTCTGCAGGAGGCAAAGGATATAAAATTGCATATGAAAACGAGCAATTGAGGAAGATTTAACTGTTTCCTGAAAGGAGGTCTTTTATTTTATACATATGTTATATTCCCATGTTAATAACTTTTTATTTTAGAATAATTTTAATTGAATTTATATAAGAGTGATTGCCAAAAAGTTGACCACTTTAAATTCCAGTCGTTTTCTACTTTTCCGTTGAACAAATTTTTTTTCAATTATCTCAGTGAAGGAAAGCTCAATTTAAGAAAGTATCAAAATCTTAGACAGCTTTGTTTATAAATTATAAATGAAAAAGTACGCAAGATGTCTTCTCACGCACTTGTCCCAAACTACAAATTTAAAATGGGAAATTGCCAACCAATGATATTACTACTTTTGAAATATTTCAGATTCACAAATATCACTATAAGGGGCCGTTCAAGTATCACGTCACGCTTTTTTCGGATAATTTCAACATAATAAAAACTTAAATAAAAACTTAATATATTGAACTACATTTGTATTTTTAATTGCCGCCAGAATGCTGTGCGCCACAGGCGACGCACATCGACTGACGCCATGATATAAGTTTGCTGCCAGCGTGTCACATGGTCACTTGTTCATCAAAGATAATAAATAAATATAATATAATATAAATAAATACTCGCGTGCATATTTTGCATCTATTCCTAATAAACCCGGAAAATTCTTTTTTCATTTATCAGTCTTCGTTATTAAGAAAGAAATCCTTTGTGGTAAGAAAAATCTTCATTTGCACAAAATACGGTTAATTAATATTATGTACTCCTACTGGAAATGAATCATACGGCGCTGACTGTTTACGCCGAAGAAATTTTTGGAATAGCCTCGCGGCCATCGTAAGCCATACCCCAAACTGAACATAAATTCAGAGTTGCGTGTATTTGGAATTGTTTTTATACCTACTTATACTAGATTTACTTATACTGGATCGGACTTACATATTATTAAACAATTTTTAAGAATACATCAATATAATATAGTTTAAGTGAAGAAACACCCCCATAGAAGCCCCACAGGGGCCCTTCTTTTTAGTTGGGTTGTGTAAGGGCGACGCCTATAAGAAATCTACTAGAAAGTCTAGTAGGGCCCCCATCGACAAAAGCGTTACATTACCGATGGGGCCCTGACTAAATTTGTTGAGTGCTCAAATTTTAGCAAAATCTTGGAGTTTGTAGTAGAATTACTTTTATTATTTTCCATTGTTTTATGGAAAATCATTAAACATTTTAGAAAATTACAAAAATAATTCTACTAGAAACAATTTTTACAAATAATGTATGATTTTCCATTCAAATTTCTGGTGCGAGAAATAAATTTTTTAGATTCCCTAAAATTAAAGAAAAAAACCATTCATTTCCAAGAAATTATTCCATAATTTGGTTTGCAGCTTCGAAAATTGTAGGAACTGAATATACTTCATTTTATGAAAAATATATGGTACGATTTTAATCTGACGAATCGACAAACCAATTATGAGACAAATAATTAGATCAATAACTAAATAAATAAAATTAAACAAAATTAGACAAATGTTGTATCTCAAAGAAACCAGAGATAGAAGAAAAATTCAAATAGTATCATATAGAAGAAACCGTCTAACTGTCCCATGCTATCGAATTATTGATTCTATTAGCATGCATTAATGCAGTTTTTATATCACACTTGAGTACAAAATACACGAACTTTGATTCATATATTTTGAAGGTCACGAAATTTTTAAAGCGAGATTTTAATGGTACAGAATTTTTTGTGAATCATGGGCCAATAATCATATTCCTCGAGGCCTGAAAATGGTAAAGCCATGTGAAAATCATTTTTTTCAAAAAATGGATTTATCATGTTTTGTTCGCTTGCTCCTCATATTCTAAATTCAAAACTTTCTATATCATATTTCAAATTTTGATAGCATATTGAATTTTATGATAAATATGTAACAGAATAAAATATTTTCTCAAATTTCAAAATTATATTTCATTCACAATTAATTATTTTATTTTATTTAGATGAGATTTTCCAATTTTTATTTAGTTGAGAGATAAAGTGTTGATGAATCATTTACCAATGTGTATACCTTCCAGACACAAAATTATTCGTCAATTTTTCCTAAGGGAAAAAAAACGTTAGAAATATTCTTAGTAACACTTTTTTCATCTCTTTTACTAATATCACATAAACCCGAAGCATGCAATCATACAATCTCATGATTTGAACAAAAAAAAAACATTATTTCTGATACCTTGAATTCAGGGCAATATGTACTTGGCATGATTAGGCATTGCGGGAAGCTGACAATAAAAATTAAAAGAAACGAAAAAAAGAGACAAACAGTTTGAGATGGGGTGACACAGAAAGATCATTGAATATTTTTTTTGAACAACTCACGTCCACACGAAATGAGGTATGGCGTCAGAAATGTGGAAAATAAGATAAAGGCACAAAGTATGTCATGGCCTAAAGATAAGGACAGCGAACAGAAGACTTATACAGTAAGGTCCATCTCATCCCAGTCATAGGATTGTTGCACGTTGAAATATTTTTGAAAAATGCAACCCCCTGCCACAGCAGCACTCAGAAAGTTACTGAACAGGGGTTTCTTCGAATTTCGTGCAAAAACATGAACGCCTGCGCATGCGCATGATTCAGAAACTAGGCCAGAGGCGGAACTTTGGGTGAAGAGTTGTTTACGAATTTCCCGTCCGTATTTAAAGTTGTTTATTGTTGAATAAACTGAAAAATAACTACTAGAGGTAGATAAAGGTATCATGCGATACCGTAACGTTAACTAATTCCCCGCATTGAAAATTGTAACCCCTACTTGCAAATAAAATCCACAATTAATGTTAATATTTCATTGACAGTTCTAAGGTTAAGTTTTCCGCATTAAATACGCACAGAAAAACCATAATCTGCCATAATTAATACTGAACAATAATTTTGACTTCTTCCTAACATAATAAAATATCAAACACGTCAACACTATCATAACATCACCGATATCGAACACAATTTTCAATTTTAAATGCCACATTTCAGTGGGGATTTCGAAATTTTTTTTTTAATTTGCCAAAAACTTGATCTAAATTTTTGTTTGTAGTTAATCAATCTTTTTATTGTTTGGTATTTTGAGTTGAGGATCCCTTTAAATTATCAAACACAATTTTCAATTTTGAATGCCACATTTTAGTGGGGATCTTGAAACCAATTTTTTTCTGAAAATTTTTATAAAAACTTGATACAAATTTTTTTTGTATTTAATAAATTTTTTTTATTGTTTGGTATTTTAGGTAACAGGTTCCTTCAAATTAAGAAACACAATTTTCGATTTCAATTGACATATTTTCGTGGGGATTTCAAAATAAACTTTTTTTCCCGAAAAATTTAACAAAAACTGGATCCAAATTTTTGTTTGTTGTTAATAAATTTTTTTTAAATCTTCGGTATTTCAGGTAAAAGGTCCCTTCAAATTATCAAACACAATTTTCAATTTTGATTGCCATATTTCAGTGGGGATTTCAAAATCAACTTCTTCTTCTGAAAAATTTGATAGAAACTTGATCTAAATGTTTGTTTGTTGTTATTAATTTTTTTATTATTTAGTATCTCAGGTTAAAGTGTCGAGGATATGTGAAACGCGGGAAGAGAACAATAAACAAGTCGATATGTTTAACATAAACTATCTGACTTTATTGATACAACGAGACAAGTAAATATTTCCGTACGAACCAAATGGCATCCAACAAGGGACTG
>JAUMHM010000088.1:813057-850412 GCA_032362435.1 Melikaiella ostensackeni | reverse complement strand
GTTTCAGGTTAGCCCTGAAGAAGTGAGCTGCAATGTTCACGAAACGTCGGCAAGATTCGTAGTTTTGCACACGATTTCAACCCGAAACACCTTCTTTATTACTTTCCTTGCTTCTAATTTGCTCATTTCCAGTTGTAATATGCTTCTTAATCAATTTTTGTGGGTAATCATTTTTTTTAATTCGAGTAAAGGTAGTGCATGAGTGCTTATCCAAATTCGGTCTTTCGATTCTTTGAGTAAATATTTAAATTTCTAAGAATTTTTTCATTAGAGTTGAACTTTGGACGTAACAAGGAATTTAGATTTTCATTTAAACTAAACCTATTTTCGTAATTCCAGTAAACTTTGGTGGAAATGTATTTTCACAATAAAATACAATGAATTGAAATATGTGAAAATTGTAATTTTTTATTAAAATTTGAAATTACTTATAAGGTTTGGAAAAAGTGTCCGAAAACCAGCAAAAAATTGTAGTTTCTAGTAGAATTTTGTTGAAATTTTCAACTATTTGAAGAAAATAATGAGAAAAGGAAAAGCTTCGATTTAATCCACTATCGAATGAAATCTCAAGAGTTTTCATTCAAAAAAATCGTTTGGTTGACTGCATTCGATTGATTTACAAAAAATGTTTGGGTAAGAGAAGAAAATTTGTCTTAAGTCGACCAACCTTGTTTGCTTTAATCAATTAACCAAAGTTTTTTGGTGATTCGTTCTGTTAATTTCATTAGATATTTTGTCGATATAGCCAAATGGTTCGGTTCAATCTGCTAAATTATTTATGTTTATTTAAACCCAACAAAATTTTTGATGAAAACAAACCAATCTTACTAACAAAAAATTTTTTTGTTTCAAGATAATATTTTTTCGAGTGTAAAGTTCAAATAGCGGCCAAAAAGCTATGCTCCTCATTAAATTTATGACAAAGGTAGAGGTATTTAATTATCAAATACAGATTTGACTTTCATCATCAATTTATTTATCTACAGGAATGACTGTTTACAAACTTGCAATCGCTTTCCCTAAAATCGAATTAATTATTCGAATTATAAAGAAAAATACTTTTTATTACCAAGGAGTAACAGCTGAAACTTAATTTTTAGTCAATCGACATTTTAAATTATTCAAAGTCTTTCGTCATAATCATTAGAATTTCAAAATATTTTGTATGAACTGAGGGACGTGATCACAGAGGTAACGTGTAGCTAACACAATTCGAGTCCTTAATACTGAAGCATGTAACATCCACAGTCAATAATAAATACATATAAATTATGTTGCATAATAATTATATTCATCTAATTAATTACACTATTTTGACTAGATCTTTTATATTCCCATCATTGGTCGGGAATAAGTATTCTTTGGTACCATTCTAGAAGCTCGTCTTATTTAATATGAACAATTTCTATTTATTATTGAAAACTAATGAAGCAGATGAAATTATATATCTAAATATATATTACAATCATCCCAAAATTTAAAGGATATATTTATCGAAATAATAATCATTACTTTTATAATTGCATATTTTAATATCCTTTCTTCTTTTGCTATCGCAATTATTTTTCTTACTGGTAGTTCGTACTACCATGCAGTACAACAATTAATATTTTCACGACAACGGACTCGCGATAATTACATATTTACACTATAAATTGCACAGTGATGAAAAACAAAGACTGTCTTGTTATATATTTTTGAATTTTATATCATGTCTTGAAATTTGCATATTTACATATTGAAATTGGAACTGCTTTGCAAAGTAGAAAATGAAAATCGATCGAAAACGAAAACGAAAATCGGGACTTTTCTCTATGTACGAATTTCATTTCTGTTGTACTTCTAAAGAAAGGCTCTATCTACATTTGGAGCCAAACGGAGATATTGAACGAAACGTGTTTGCATCTTTACTGATTTGCATCTTCCAATATATGATTGTTTTTGAAAAAAAAATATTATTCTCAGGTAATTCGGACCTGCTCTATTCATTGGTGCAAGAAAAATTTCAATTATTTATTATGTATGCAAAACTGTAGATAAGCCTGATATTCATGCGCAAAGTATGTGAGCAAACTGAAGAAACCCCCTATCTCGTATGTAGACAGAGGCCGCTTTCAGGTTGAAGAAACACTCTATCTACATTTCACAGTATAATTAATAATTAACGCAATTTATAAATATTTTCTACAATTTTATACAATTTATTTAGTATCTACCATTGTCTATTAATGTTATGCAATGTTACAATTTTGGTCATTAAAATAATTGCAATGAAAATTATTCGAAAATCCAAAACTGAAGATAGGTTCTTTCTTCCGGAAAGTGGAACCGAACTGGAAGAGAATCAGGATGAAGAACGTCTCTATGTACTTTCTTTTTGATATCCTTGTTTTCCTTCATTCGACGCTAGTGACTGATTTACTGACGAGCAAAAGCCTATCTGGTAGATAGGTTTTTCTAAGCAGTTTCTGAACGCGCAGTCGACCCCGCAATACTGAAATTCGTGTAGATAGGCTTACCTTTTTGTAGATAGAGCCTTTCTTCGACAGGATTTCTCCAGATTTAATTACACAGATCTACGAAAATGACACTTTTGAATCCATACTGAGATCTAAGGGTGTTTTCCTACGTATTTTTTGCGCTGAATCTGAATTTGGTAGCAGAATTTGTCTAGCATGACAGGATTTTGAGATATTCTAACCTAAAAGTGCAAAACAGGCTGTTTTTCGACATTTGCAGATGGAGATAACATTTGAAACGTGATACTTGTTAATTTGATCAACAGATTCGGATTCTTTATGAAAAATCTACGGAGATGCATATACGTAGCTTCTCATATGGTAAAATATTCACAACTGCAGGACACCTTATATTAACAAATTCCATTTTCTTGAATACCTAAGCACCGAATGTTTCATCGCACCAATTTTTCCAGAACTCTCTATTCAAAGGTTTTTCGAGTCGCTGATTACGAATTTAAAGTCAGAATTTTGATTTTCAAAATGGCGGACCAAATATGGCGACCAAAAAATTAAAAAATCGTTATAACTCTACTAACAATCACTATAAAGGAGTTTCTTGGGTCGCTGATTACAACTTTGAAGTAAAAATTCGGAAATTCTAAATAGCGGATCCAATATGGCGGATAGTATATCGACATAGAGCATGATTTAGCAAAATAAGGCAAAGTAGGGCCAATGAAAGGGTCAATGAGCCTACTTTGCCTTGTTGTTGTTGGCCGGATCACTAGACTATCTCGCCTTAGTTGGCTGGCTCATTGGCCTATTTAACCTTATTTTGCTGAATCATGCTCCTTCTCGACATGCTATCCGCCATATTTGATCCGCCATTTTCAAAATCCAAATTCTGACTTCAGTAATCAGCGACCCAAAAAATCTTTTGATACAGAGTTCTGAGGAAATCGGTCTGATGAAACGTTCGGTGTTTAGATATCCAAGAAAATGATTTTTTTGTGAAATATAGCGCCTTACAGTTGTAATTAACGCACATATCCTAAAATTGGAACGATATATAGTTGTGTTGCAGAAGCCCTATCCAGGTATAAAGTATACGAGTTCTCACAAGTCAAAGCGACATGGGCTTGTAAAAATTTGGAAAATCTTACGAGTATTCCTTAGGAGTAAAGTTGAGTACTTTTTAGTGAGGTATGCATTTCCGTGGACTTTTTCATGAGGAATCCGAATCTGTTGGTCAACTTAGAAGTATCATCGCGTTTCAAAGTTATTTCCATCTGAAAATGTCGAAAAACGGCTTTTTTGCCTTTTTAGGCGTTACGAATCCAACGACATAAAAAAACTCATTTTTCATAAAAAATTTAGATGGAGCCTTTTTTCAAAAGTACGGTAGATTTGGCAAACTATAATCTTGCAACCTATGATCTAACTCAGATTTTAGAAGAACCCTTCCTGCCGAAAGATTTTTTATTTCACTATTATGGAATTTAGATTGCAGTTCTAGAAAATTCTAGAAAGTGTAATGACTGTTTTCAAACAGCATGTTCTGGTTGGGTTAAAGAGGGCAACCATGGACGTATGTGACGTTACGGAAAAGAGCTGCAGCTGTTGACAAAAATGCAGCTGTGGAGGCGGATGTGGGGGCTGGAGGCGGGGGTGGTGGAGGTGGATGAGAAGATGCTTGGGTTTGAGAATATGGGGGACAGTAGGTGTCTATACTGCCATGATGGAGACCCACACCACGAACAAGAAGCTCCTTTTCTACCGTCGCTTGATGACGAAGTTGCTCCAAGCGCAATTGATTCTGCCTCTTCCACTTTGTCCTTAAAAAGTAGAAAAAAAACAGTTGTTCCGATTACTTTTTTTACAATAATTTCCAAATGTATCTTATATTGTCCAGAATTTAAATTAGGAATTAAAATCTGTAACTGACCATTATCGAGGAATTGATCACTTTCGAAATTTGGCGCACAAGTCTTCGTGAAATCTTTGAAATTTTTGTGAAATCTTTTGAAATCTTCTGAAGACTTTCGAACTCTTTCGAAATTTGTTGAAATCTTCTAAAATCTTTTGAAATTTTTTATGTCTATGTAAATTTTTTGGTTTAGTTAATTTACGGTTTACACTTCTTGAAGTTTTTATGAAATTTTCGAACTCTTTGTCGAATTTTGTGAAATCTTTGAAATCTTTTGAAGTCTTTTCAAACCTTCGATGTCTATGTAGAAATTTTTTTTAGTTTAGTTTATTTACGGTTTACACTTTTCGAAGTTTTGTGAAATCTTTGAAATCCTTGACATCTTCACGAAATCACTCTGAAATCTTTTGAGATCTTTGAAAAAAATTTAAAATCTTTGACATTTTTTTTAATCTTTATGAAATATTTGAAATCTCCTGAAATATTTGAAATTATTGTAGAATCTCTTGAAATATTTGACATTTTTTGATATCTTTATGAAATCTTTCGAAATCTTTGAAATGTTTTGAAATTTCTGATGACTTTGTAAAATCTTTGAAATCTTCACGAAATCGCTTTTAATATTTTGAAATGTTTGATGTCTATGTAAAATTTTTGGTTTAGTTTAGTTTATTTACCGTTTACACTTTTCGAAGTTTTGTGAAATCTTCGAAAATCCTTAAAATCTTTGAAATCTTTTCGACACCTTTGAAATTTTTCAAAACCTTTGCGAAATATTTTGAAATTTTTGAAATCTTTTGAAATCTTTGATGTTCTTGTAAAATCTTTGAAAACTTCAAAATCTTTGTGAAGTCTTTTGAACTATTCAAAAAACTTCAAATCTTTTTTCTGAAATCTTTTGAAATCTTGAATATTCTTGAGATCCTTGGAATCTTTGAAATCTTTATGAAAACTTTGAATTTTTTAAAAATCTTCTGAGATCTTTGGAATCTTTTAAAATCTTTTATGCTTTTGCGAAACCTTTGAAGTCATTACGAAATTACTTCGAAATCATTTAAAATCTTTAAGATCTTTCTGAAATCTTTCAAAATCTTCTGGAATCTTTGAGACTTTTTCAGAACCCTAGAAATCTTTCTGAAATCTTTGAAATCTTTGTAGAATCTTTTGAATCTTTCAGAAATCTTTAAAAATCTTTGAAATCTTTGAAATATTTTGAAATTTTTTATGATGTTGTGAAATCTTTGAAATCTTTACGAAATCACTTTAAAATTTTTTGAAATCTTTAAAATCTTAGTGAAATCTTTTGAAATTATCTAGAGACTTTTAAAATCTTTAAAATCTCTCAAAATCTTTGAAATTTTTTTTCTCTGCGAACTGTTTGAAATTATTGTGGAATCTTTGAAATTATTGTGAAGTCCTTGAAATCTTTGAAATTTTTTGAAAACTTTGACGACTTTGTAAAATCTTTGAAATATTATTGAAATCACTTTGAAATCTTTTAAAATACTTAAAACATTTGTTGAATCTTTCGACATCTTTTGAAATCTTTGATGACCTTGTGAAATTTTTAGTTTAGTTCAGTTTAGTTCATTTACGGTTCACACTTTATAAAGTCTTTGCGAGATCTTTGAAATCTTTTGAAATATTAGAAATTTTATGAAATCTTTGTCAAATCTTTTGAAATCTGTTGAAATTTTTGAAATCTTGAAATTGTATATTCACTGTACACTCAAAAATCGAGTGGTCAACCCCTCGTCCATTATAAACTTTCAACAATATTTCAATTACCTTCTATTCTGGTACCAGGTTTTCACTTGGGTTTCCGATAAAGAAAGTGCGTCCGCAACGTCGCTTCTGTCAGCGACGCTAAGGTATTTCTGACATCGAAATTTCCTTTCCAAATAAGCAAGCTGTGCATGGGTAAAGGCAGTTCGTCTTCTTCTTGGTTTCCGACCACTAGAGGCTCCTCCAGGTGTAATGCACGTTTTTCCAGAATTTGCTGATCCAGGTGAGGGCGTTAAAACAGGTGCAGGACTTTCAAGCCGTGTGCAAGGACTACTTCCTGGGTCAATCGTGTCCTCAGAATCCGAGTGTAGTGCTGAATCGTCCTCTGAATCATCTGCGAATAGATTTTTTGTTTTGTCTATTAGATTAGATTAGATTTTTACTCCATGTATACGCTTTTCGGGTTCTTACATATACTATATAACATTCCCCCTCCAACAGGAGATCGTCAGACACTAAGCCCTTTACCTCAAATCCCTTCTCGAAACCCCCAATGACCCTAACTCATATAATAAGCCTCCAAGCAATGTCTGACGTACTCAATTGTGTGGGTTTTTCATTCTCTAAAATCCCCTACCGTCTGCAGCCGGATTTTTATTAGAACCGCTCGCACTTGCCTGAATATTTAGTCAGGGGAATGGAAAACTACAGAAAACAAAACCTTGTGATCGCATCCGGTTATTGACAGACGAGTTTGGATGTAGACATTCGATAGCATTGAGTGCCCACATCCATCCCGGCGTCAAACCTCCCGCTCGACTGTAGTTAAACGCAGTGAAAACACGACTCAGTGAGAGTCCCGAACGATCACCCATCCACTCGAGTGGACGAATCTTCTGGCGATGGCCAGGACCAGACCAGACCGTCTGGGCTCCAGTCTTGGCGCGGACCATACGGTCCGACCTGGGCCTAGCCAAAAGTGTAACGTTTTTTTTGGCTAGCCCCAGGCCAGGCCGTATGGTCAGCCTGTAGGTAGACCGTCTAACAACAAGTAAATATATGAATTCTATATAGTGCATAATAAATAAACAGTAACTAACATATATTAATAGCAAATAATAAATGAATAATCAACAAAAGACGGAATAAAATTGTATTTTCTGCCAGAACCCTGGTGTTTCCAATTGTATGGGCCACACTGCGCGGAAAAAGTTATTTTAAAAAAATCTTAACTAAAAAATTTTAATTATTGAAGGTAAAAATTGTTCTTAAAGTAGCCTAACTTACACATTAAACACGAGACTGGAAAAACGCATTAGCAGAAAATTTTCAAGCACCAAGAATCGAGCCCTAACCGCCTAATTCTTAATCGCGCACGCTACGCACTAGACTACCGCAAGTTATACATTCGCCGCATTATAAAAAAAGTCAGTCATTCGCTCACATTATGATAGGCTGACCAACACCAGGTTTGGGCCATACTAATCTGCCAAGTCGATAGGAAAAGAAAACACTTGTTTCAATAGTATTAATTACTTTTGTTTCATTTTTTTCACGATGTCAATTTTTCGAAATTTGAACAATTTTTTTTATAGACACTTGAAAATTTGTATGTCTTGAAAAGCTGATCAGTACCAAACCTGGGCCAGACCAAACTGTCAAGGTAATAAGAAAAGAAGTCCTCTTTTGATAGTGTAAAATTCTTATTTTCTATCATTTTAGACACCCTCTTAGTTTTTCAAAATATGGGGTTCAAAATAGTCCACAGCCCAAAATTCTTTACAATTTGGAATTTTTTTCTGTAAACGATCTGCATTAAATTTCTATGAAAACTGTCGAAGCCGATTTTATAATTTGTCTTCTGGTTCAATAATATATAAACAAATTAAGCAGGAAAATTAGCCATTTCAATAATATGATTTTTTGTCTCTGAACAAATTACTTAAATGAACTCGTTGTTGATCAAAGTTATTGAAGATAAATTAAAGCAACACAAACATTACATTCAAAATTTTGCTTTATTGTTATAACTTATTTATTTCAAGTATTATAGACCCATTAGCAGACCAGTAGACATAACAAAGAAGTTAATATTGAGATGAAAGCATTTTATTAAAAGATGATTTTTCATAAAAAAGAATCTGTTTTTTTCAATTGTTTTAACGAAAATTGTTTAAACAATTTCTTTAAACCTTATGTTACTGAGAAAGTGAATAAGCCATTCATTTCTAAGAAAAAAATTAGATAGAGTCCATGTGTTGGACAACCTTTATGTCCACCCAATTTGTTTTGTAGTGCAAAGAATTGCATGGTACGACACCCTCTTCAGAATTTATTCGAAATACATGACAACTGGGCTAGAAAAAAAATTATCCAAAATATAGAATTTATGTAATTTTTCCGTAGAATCGAATGGCGTATTCACTTTTTCAGTAACTCACAGATTTAAACATACTGTTTAAATTATTTTTGTTCAATCGATTGAAAAATCCGACTCTTTTCCATGAAAAATCATCTCTTAATAAAAAGCTATCATCCCAATATTACATTTTCCGTCATGTTTTGTGATCTGCCCATGGGCCATAATAGTTTTAAAAGTTGTTTATAACTTTATAAATTGTTCATAAATTTTTTATTTTAGGCAATTTTCTGTTACCAAATACCATTTTAATAATAAACCAGAACGATATCAATACAAAATAATTTTCGTATAAAACAAACTGATACACTGGATTGTTTGTTTTAATAAATGGTTTGATAGAATGAAGTAGAATAGTGAATAAAATTAATGTGTTGTTTCAATGTATCTCTAATATTTCTGATCCACAGCAAGTTTATTCAAGCATTTTGTTCAGAGATAAGAAATCATATTGTTGAAATAGCTTTTTTTCCCGCAGTATTTGTTTATATAATATTGAATCTAAAGAGAAATGATAAAATCGGTTTCAACAGTTTCATAGAAATTTAATGCAGATCATTCACAAAAAAGAAATTCCAAATCCGGAAAGAATTTCAAACTGTGAACTATTTTGAATCGTAAATACTAGATTTCGACTCTATAACAAATATTAGGCAATTTTTATACGCAACTCCACAGATTTTCAACTAGATTATTTATAAAGGAATGAAATAGGTTCCAATTTGAGAAGATGTTAAATTTATTTTTGATTTTCAAAAATGGAAACTAAATTTGGATTTTTTTAAAAAAAGTTATAACCAGTTGCAAGATTGTGAAAAAGTTTGTCGAGAACATATCTAGTAAAATTTTGTTTGATGCCAAAGGAAAAAAGCTATATATGCTTGAAGAAAATACTTTCCATCAAAAGTCAATTCTACCCCCTCTGCTTTGGCAAGTATTTGTCGAAACAATTTTCTCGTTGCTGTACGAAGTGTTATCCAATAGGACTCCAAACAGACAAACTTTTAACCGGATCGGACGACTTTGTTTTTTTTGGGTACTTTTCCAGTACACTGCGCGATCAGAAATCATAAGAAGCTCGCATATGAGCTAAAGTACTTCATTGGAACTTCGGCCATCTTGCTTGACGTCATAAATGACCCCGAAACAACTCATAATGATCTCAAAAATCGATCATTCATTCCGGCCGATCAAAATGCTCTTGGTTTCGATATCAATTTTGTTGATATCAAAATGATATTTATTTCCGTATCATTTTGAAAATTATTTATTATTGCATAGACTGTCATGAATCTTTTTTGTACGAACGAGCGCTAACCGCATCCGACCGTGCTTAAGATTCGAGATCTTGACGAGTCGAGAATCATCATCCAGCTGTTGCCGGCAGTTTATTTTGTCTAGTATTTTTAAAAATAGATGTTTAAAGATGCCTATGACAGAGAAGGACCGACTAACATATTATATTGAAGAAACAATTGAATAATCTCCACAAGTTTATGTGTTGGTTTAGCTACCGGAACATTTGGCACAAATTAGTCGAGGGACGAGAGCCAATTTGGCAAAACTTACCCTAAACTAGCCAGATAGTTGGATAGATAGTACAGTGTTGCATATTATGGTATAGGATTCCGTTAATCCAATAAAGTTGTCGCCCTTAGTCCGAAGTCTATTACGAGGACAAATAGAGATCGAGAGAACAGGCGTCTTATCTGAATTATTTGGGTAAACGATTTCAACAAGCGACTGAGTCCTGATTGGCCAATAATATGTCCCTCTCAGTAGGAGGCATAAATCCTCGATCCAAATCGAGCGACTAACGAGCCCTAACGAATCTATCCGCACCTTGAACCATCTGTAGAATTGATTCTAATGGGGTGCACCCTGGGGGCACCAAACACCCTAAATCGACGGTAGAAATAATAGGAAAGCACTACAGGGTGCGCAGTAACGAGAATCCTGCCGCGGACACGTGACTATCTTTCGCTCGCGTTTACATGAGACTACGAATCTCAAATCGTTAATAATTCATTGATATGCGATACGACGATTATCAAATCAAAAGATTTAAGTTTGGTGTTTATGTGGCTGAGAAATGCTGTTCAACTCAATTTATAGTTAAGATAAACAATATTTATTTTATTTACTGTGTAAGATGTTATCATTGGGTAAAACATATAGGTATCGGATAGATCTAGGATAACATCTAGGAAATCGTATGGGAGACGTCTCTTAGATACTATATTCAATGTATGGCAAATGAAACTATCCCATACTTCATGTATATTTGAAAAAAGTATAGTGAATGTATAGCCCGAATATGGCTAAAGTATAACAATGTATGGTTGAAGTATAGTAAAAGTATAGCTAAGGTATATCTGAGAAGAATAGATGAAGTATATCTGAAGTATCACTAAAGTATGGATGAAGTTTAGCCAAAGTATGGCTGAAGTATATCATCAGAGCTAACTCAAGTATTTCAGAAATGTACATAAAGTATGCCTAAAGTATAAGAAAATTATACAGCTATACTATGTATTGCGATGTATTCTTGACAGTGGGAGATACATGGGAGATCTAAAATGCATAAAATTAGAGATATCCAAAATCATGATTCATAATAATAAAAATATATTGTTTAAAACTGATCAAATTTGTTTCAAATTAATGATGTTATGGTTAGGAATCAAAAATTACTGGATCTCTTACCGGCAAACACTTGTATGAAATAAGGAGAATATAATGTATAATAATAAGAATATATATATGCGCGTGTGTGTGTGTATCTTCTTGCTTTGATGATTATTTTCTAATATTCATTAAGCTGAAAAATTGAAAAGTTGAATTCAAACACGAGAGCAGATTTCATGAGGTAAAAATGAACCGAATTTTGTTGAAACTTGAGGATTACATCAACTTGTTTTTCATTTACACTCGCGAACAAAATTCAGTGCGCATTTTTTTCATGAAATCACGTAAATCGCGAGCTTTTTAAAATAATTAAATAAATATTAATTGAAAATGAATTATATAAATTAAAAATAAATATTAATTGTCTTTTGCTCCGTTGCTAGGACATCTTATCAAACAAATGAATACCTTTCTATATCCGATACTTTAGCCAAACTTAGGTACAAATGAAGTTTGGCCTATACTTTAGCTACGCTTGAGTATAGATGAAGTACATCCCATACTTCAGCCATACTTCATCTATACTTTAGATATACTACTTCAATATACTTGAAGTGTGGGATTGTCTCATATGCCATACATTTTTTATTTATAAAAAACGTATGATATAATTCGGAAAGTCAATGATTGATCAATCCCATACTTATGAATTTTACCCAGCAATATTTCAATAAAATCATCATAAATTTTTCTTCATTGAAATATGACACATGAAAGTAACAAAAAAGAAATTTAACAAAAACGTTACATTCATAAAAAGATTTGAATTGACTAAATTATATCTGTGAGATAGGGTCAAATGAACATTTTTCTCTGTGTACACGGTATTTATATTTTATGTGACTATAAACCTTATAATTACCTTTAATACAAATAGAAGGAAAATTATTATTCTCAATTTTACTTCCCACATGAAAACTAACTAGCTTTTATTATTTAGTATTCAAAACTGAAAATTAATTATATTATGAATTATACAATTGCAAATTACTCACGTATCTCACGTATTTATATACATAAAAAATTCGTAATCTTTCACAATTCCCATTTAAAACTTAATCTTTATTTATGATAATTAGGCAATTGACATCTTGAAGTGGCTCTGACATTCTTTTTACAGAAACAAGTTATTTTATGTATGAGCATTTTTAAAATTATATTGTAATTGACTCTTGTTTATTTCTAACAATAAGTTCAAATTGTATGCCTAATAAATTTTTAATCTGAAATTATTAGGATTCTAATGATTCAAATTGAAAAATTGGTTGACTCTAAATACAAAAAATTTTAAGTTGTCGGCTTGGATGCATGTACTTGTTCAAGGCTTCTTGTTCTATCACCGAAGTTAAGCAGGGCTTGCCTCGGTTATACACGGATGGGAGCCGTCTTACTAGATGAGCGTATTTATCAGATTTTAAGCTGCATTCGCTCTCAAAATAATATTAACAATACTAATATTATGAACTAAGGGCTACATTATTATGTGAATTAAGAATTCCATTATTAACGTTAGTGTCCAAAAATATACATTTTTTTAATTGAGCAATTTCATGTTTAAAACACATGTGAAAGTGAAAAATTTTATAAAAGAAATAAGAATTCGAAATTTGTGATATTTCAAATTGAATAATTGATGATTAGGTAAATTTTAAATTGAGATTTTCAAATTAAATATTTTCAATTTCGAGGTCTTAAAAATGAAATGATTTCAAATTTGAAAATATTCCAAACTGACTGAATATTTTAGCTTCTGTCTTTGAAAATTGAATAATTTTTAATTGTGCAATTTAAAAAAATTTCAGGCTCAACTTCTTAAAATTTGTACATAATTTCATGTGATATTATCAAATAATATTTAATCCCGATCCAGTGGCAAGAGAAAATGTTATTCAATATACACTCAATAACATTATTATGAATTGTTATTACTGATTCAAATGTACCAAATTTTTTAAATTTCAATTTTTGAACAGAATATATAATTCACAGACAATATGTTTTAATTCAAGAATTTTAGCATTGTGGAATAAAATTAATTTTGTTCACTCAATTACTTCGCAAATTTTATGGAAAAACAGTTAATTATGTTTAGCGCAAATAAAAATAAGTTGCAATATGTGTCGAAAAAGAAATTTAAAAAAAACTTCAAACTGGTCAATCTTCCTTCCGGTTTTTTGGCTGGAAACTTAAAAGTTGGACTCAAAAAAAGTGTAATTGACAGAATTTGATCAATTCTAATCAAACAAAACATTTTGAATTTTTGCTTTTCATTTAAATTGTTCAATTCTCAAGGCAAAAAGCCGAACGGAAGAAGTAAACTCATTTCAATATTTTTCATATTTTCACTGTAATGCGAAATCACCAATTTTTTGAAAGGGCCTAATGATTCGATTTTTTTTGGATCATTTTCACTCAGCCCAATTATATAATTAAACGCTGGTTCATTTTTTAGGGAGATCATTTTGCTTCCGATAATAGTTTACAAAATGCTCTAGCCTTTTTTTTCGTGATCTATTTACGAGGACACAACAAAATTTTCACTGAAGGCAAAAAAATACTTGAGACTTTGACAACGAGGTTTCTATTGAAGTAATTTTTTTCAAATAACATAAAAACATCAATCTAGAAAAAGATGGACCAATAATTCTACACAAAAAAATTCACGCAAACTCGAAAATTTAAGAAAGCCCGAAATGTTCGACTTAATATATAACATAACAATATAAAATAATATGATAACAGGCCTCACAGTCCCTATGGGAAAAAATAGATTTTTGATTGCTATTTCTTTTTGTAATAAGACTTTTTGAACATTTCATGGAGAATAGATAAAAAATATTCTTAGGATTTACAGTGCAATCCCATTAAGAAAAAAGTCCTACTGAATAAAAACCTTGATCCATAATTACCCACCATGGCACATAATAACCCCGGTTGATGGTAGTCATTTTTCTGTATTTTAAAATTAGTTTTCAGATAGCTTTGAAAAATCTTTTGAGCAGCTTCAGACTTCCTACTGATGAATATATATTAGAAAAATTTTGAAATGCTGAAAGAATGAAAAATAGGTAAACCGTATAATTTGAAAATCATCACTTTTGAGTTTATCTATTTTTAATTTTTCAGTTTTTCTTGATTTTTTTCCTCTATATTTATATAATTGAAAAATTTTGAGGTATTACAAATATTTTTTCAGGTAAACTACTCTTTTTCAAATACAAAAATGACAGTTTGGAAAACCTGCTATCATTTTGCTTGTATTTCCTCAACGCTTAACAATTTTTCTCTAGGGTATTTTTATACGCAGAAAGGCCTCAAATAACGAAAAAAATTATCTAGTCATTTTTGAACGGGTTTTCAGATTTTTTGTTTGAAAAAGTTGTCTACGAAACACGAAGTTATTTCTTATGGATCAGTATATAAAAATCTGTCAAAATTTGAAGAGAATTTTCTGGCCTACAAAAATATTGAACACAAATTGAGCTCCATGAAAATATAAAAATTATAAAAACAAGCATTCATTCATACACATTTTGCTAACGCTCAAGATTAAGTCTTTCATCAATATATTCATTCTGATTCTACATGTAATTTTCTTGCATTTATTTCAAAACCTACACCAATTTTTTTTAGGAATTTTAATTTTGAGATTCTGAATTTAAAATTTCTAACGAGTTTAATGTCTTTAATTTAAACTTTCTCATATTAAGGTCGGATATTCAAATATGGATTTATTTGATTCTTAACGGTTCCAGTTAAAATTTGTTTAACTTCAAATGCTTTGAATTTCAAATTATTAAGTTTTAGCCGGTTCAAGCTTCAAGTTGCCAAAACATTGAGACGCAATTTAAAGTGATACCACTTTAAACGATTTAGATTTGAAATCGTCTTTTGATCGTGTTTTCAAATTTAAAATTGTTCAAGCATTAAGGCTTTAACTTTGATATTGTAATAAGGGCGATAGGGACCGGTCTGTAAGGCCTGATTCAATAATAACAAATAATAATTTCAGATTTTAAATATTACGTCATGCAATTTTATGTAGTAATCTTATTGCAAATATTTTCATTGAAATGAGGAAAACGTGAATAATAATCTGCGTTGACTCAGAATTCTTAAATATTTCTATCTATTTTTTGTATATCCATTTTTAAGGATGTTGTAAATTTAATTATTCAGAGAAAAAAATTTAAACTTTCTGTTAGCAACCGTTAAATCAGCTCAAAACTAAAAGCAATATTGTGAATGAAAAATTAAAATACCTTGTACACGATCAAGCAGGACGTCCCCCAAAAGATCACGAATCAAAAACGACTTATGCTCCTGCATCATCTTGACAGCGACAGAAAATCTGCAATTGAACTCACGATTCCTCTGATGCACAAAAATGTCCAAATGTTCAAATATTAAATGTCTTCACAATTTCTTAGTTACTAAAATTGTTCTACTTCGATCAAAAGTATCTCCTTCTATTGATAGCACATTTTCTTCATTCACTTACACTGAGAGCAACTCACTGAAGGTGAAGATAAAAAAGTATTTGCAATATTTCACACACACTTTTCCACTTTTCATGCTAACGTGCAGACGACCAACGTCGTTCTGTGAGAATATGCGACTTTTGACCCAAAACCGAATGCCGGAGTTTTTCTCCTCTAGCTCTGGAATTCATCCCCTTCCTTTCTCCCTTGGAAAGGTATAACTTGTCCTCTTTCTCTTTCTCTGCCTTTTCCCCCTCGAATTAATCCACCCGTTTATTTTGAACTGCGAGCTTTAATGCCCGCGCGATTTCGCAGCCATTTTGGGGGTGGAAGCGCCATGCTCCTGATTCCGAGGTCGCCCTTCCATTGGTGAAGTTTAAGCGATTCAGAAAGAGCGAAATTAGGGGTGAGTCGGACGCCATTGGCTCTCTGAGGGTGGATGCTGCGGGATTGGTGCGTTCTTGGTGGTGGTAAAGCAGAGCCACCCTTCGTACGGGTAGAGTTAGACGAGGGTAGTCAAACACTTCAGAAAGTCATTGGCAAAGCGATTACCAGATTACGAGAAAAATGAATTGGACATAAAACACACTGGGAAAAATTTAGGAGTGTGAGAAATTTTAGTGGTTTATTCATGGTAACTTTTTTTTTAGTAACGAATAGTAACTTTTTTTATGGTTTTCGAGTTGTCGCATCCGGATCCGAACCCGAAACCTGACCCAACCCGACCCGACCCTTCACTTTGTGCCTGAACCAACTTAGGTCATACCACCCTACATTGTTTTCTTGATTTTCATTTATGATCTCAAAAATAGTGTGCAAAATGAAATTTAGCAAAATCCCCCGAGCTTTTTTTGAAAAAAGTGTTTTTTAAGGGTTAAAAATCGATTTTTTAAAATACATGAGATATATTTGCATTCTTTTCACTTTATTGATAAAAATGTTGTAACTAAATATAATATCAGTCCTTATCAACGAGTTGGCAATAAATTAAATCAGTTTTGCACACTGTTACAAACTTCTGTCTTAACTTTACGGAAGAGTTTCGGAAGTTTTATGCTGTTACATATTTTGAAAAATGATGATAAATTTCAGGAAATCATGATGAATTTAAGAAAATTAGGTAACAAGTTTTATGTGTTAAACTTGAAACAACAATTTTTCACGTTTAGAGTAGCAGAAGTTTTATGCTGTAACATTTAAAAGAAAACTACGAAACTTTTTCTGTAATTTAAGGTGAATTCACGAATATTCTGTTACAATTTCGTCATTTGATGAAAAATTTCGGAAAGTTGAATACAAATTTTGTAAATTTAAGATGCATTTACGTAAGCGTATCGGAAATTTTTTGAAATTTTCCGTTACTTTTGTAATGTAATAACATTGTAAATTTCAAAATATTTCTAACAGTACCTACAGGTGTCGATCATTGTACTCTTGTACTGCTTTTAGTAATTTGCTCGAATAATGAGGATGTGTGCTTGAAAAGACGTTTCAGCGCACAGCGCAGTGTTTGGTGAAGTTTAATCGGAATTCGCAGGACTTCTCGCGTCGATTCGTGACTGCGGACAAAATATGGATCCACCACTATACACCCGAGACAAAGCAGCAGTCAAAGTAGTCGGTACTGTCTGGTGAAAGAGCGCCAAAGGAGGCGAAAACTGTTTTGTCAGCTTGAAAGGTGACGGCTACAGTATTTTGGGATTCCCAAGAAATTAATCTCAATGATTACTTGGAGAAGGGCAAAACTATAACAGGAACGTACTATGCATCATTATTTGGACTATTTGAAAGCCGAGCTACAAAAAAAAACGGCCACGATTACGGCACAAAAAAGTGCTGTTTCATCATGACAACGCACCGGCTCACACCTTCGCAATCGCAATGGCAAAAATACACGAACTGGGCTATAAATTGATTTCTTCTCCACCCTATTCTCTAGGATTAGCTCTATGCGACTCCTTTCTGTTCCCCAACTTGGAGTCCTGGCTCGGTGCGAAGAGATTCTCGTCCAATGAAGAAGTAATCGATGCCGTAAATGCGTACTTTGCAAACCTCGATGACTCTTACTTTTCTGAAGGGATAGAAAAATTGGAGTCTTGCTGAACTAAGAGTGTAGCCCTCGAAGAAGACTATGTTGAGAAATGAAGGCAAACTAAGAGAAAAAAAATTGCTTGCTTTTTTCCACCAAGCTTATCAAACGACCTCGTATAGCCTAAGTATCTTGATTCTAGAGTTGTAAAAAAACAAGAATCAAGTCATTAAAGCATCTAACACATTCTAAACAACCAATGCTACGAATTCCACACAGTATATCAATTTTGTTAAGAAGCATTTTACAAGAATTACCCGCATAAGCGATGTAGTTCTGGTGGTGGAATTTTTTCCAATATTTTTGTGTCACCATCTTCCGAGAAAATTATAGGAGTATGTGTACTATTGCGTGACACAAATATATTGGAAATAATTCCATCGCCAGAACTACATCTCAAGCTAGGGGTTGTGAATAAAGTGTTCAAACATTTACTAATTTTTTTTAAAATGACAGTTTCAGAATGGTCCAGAATGCGTAATGCTACTCGCGAGTTTGTAATTCTTATAAAATGCTTTTGAACAAAAGTGATATACTGCGTGGGATTTGTAGCATTGGTTCTTTAAAATATGTCAGGTGCTTCAACGACTTTCAGGCCGAAAAACCCTTGAAAAACTTTTTTTCAAAAACAGCTCGGAAGATTTTGCTAAAATTTATTTTGCACACTATTTTTGAGATCATAAATCGAAATCAAGAAAAAAATTTAGGGTGCTATGACCTTTCATTTAAAGTTGGTTCAGACACACTGTGTCTTAGTCAATTTGCACATCCCTAGAAAAATTAAAAATTTAAGATGTTCTATATTAATTTGAAACAGTACCACTCAGAATAAATTATTTACTTGTGGGTATTTGAAGATGTAAAAATGCATTGGAAATCACTGACTATTTAGTGAGATGTCAGTAGTTTTCTACTGAAATTCAAATCATTCTTTACTGGCGTTTCAATAGAAAAAATACTGAATTAAATGATAATATATCATATTATTGAGATCTTTGAAATCTTTGTGATTATTCACTGAAATTCCAGTAATTTCTCACTGATTTCTCAGCAGAAAAAGTTACTGAAGTTTCAGTAACCGTCACTGACATTTCAGTAACGTTTTCTACTGAGAAAGCAGTGAAATATGACTGAATTTCTAATGAATAATCACTGATTCTCAGTGAAATTTCTCTGATTCAAATAGCCAAAAGTACGTCAGTGATTATTAGTGAAATTGCAGTATTTTTTGACTGATCTTTCAATCATTCTTTACTGGTATTTCAATATAAAAGTTGCTAAATATAATTATATTAGTCGTATTTTTTAAAACTTTGAAATCTTCTGTGATTCTTCACTGAAATTCTAGTAGTTCTTCACTGATTTTTTAATAGAAAAAGTAACTGGAGTTTCAGTAACATTAGTGAAATTTCATTATTTTTCCACTGACCTCTCAATGATTCTTTACTGATTTTCTAATAGAAAAGATACTGAATATAATTATATAAGTCGTATCATTTAAATCTTCGAAACCTTTGTGATTATTCAATGATATTCCATTTTTTTCACTGATTTTCCAATAGAAAAAGTTACTGAAGTTTTAGTAAGCATCACTAAAATTTCAGTAACATTTTCTACGGAGAAACAAGCGAAATATGAATGAAATTTTACTGAATAATCACTGATTCTCAGTTGAATTTCAGCGATTCCAAAAGCCAGAAATAATTCATTGATTTTTAGTAGATTTCTACTGACTCTTGGTAAATTTTCATTGATTTCAATTTGCAGTGATAACTTTCTATTAGGAGACCAGTGAGAAATGACTGGATTTTCAGTGAATAGTGGCTGATTCTCACTGAATTTTTACTGACTCAAATAATCCAAAGTACGTAATTGATTCTCAGTAAAATTCAACTGATTCAAATTTAGAGTGTTACAGGTATTATTCTCAAATTAGTAATGGTGAGGGTTCTCAAGTAAAGATAAATAAACTGTAAATATATTTTGTAGCCACTTAGTGTAATTTTGATACTGAGAATTAGTGACGTACTTATAGTGAAATTTCACTGAGCATTCGGTGACTAGTCACTGAAATTTGAGTCACATTTAATTGATTTACCAGTAAGAATCAACTGAAATTCCAGTTGTGATGGGTATTAAAAATTCCAATCGACGTTTTACTTGCTAAATCACGAAAAAAACAGCTAGTGAATTTTGAATGATTCCCAGTGGATTTTTACGGACTGAAATCTTTATATATGCATCACTAATTCCTATAGTGATATTTCATGAATTTAAATTAAGAGAGTGCTCTGTGAGTTTGAATCAGTGACTCATTTCTTGATATTCCAAACAGTGAAAATCTTCTAGGAACCAGGGATGCGAACGAAACTTTCGTTTCATTTCCTTACTGATAGAAAAAAATGCTTTTTTTACTAACGAGGGGAGACCGACAATTGTGAACTTTAGTTTCGGTTCATAATTTTTTTAATGAAAGCTCATTACCTGAATATTAATTCGATAAAGCAGTAATATGCTCTCTTTGGCAGTTTTCGAGAAAATCGATTTGAAATATTCGCCATACGCCAAATAAAATTTGGCAAAAAACACTTTCGATTGGACGGTGGCTCAGGCAGTAGCGAAAAAATTGATTATCTCTAATCGTTATTAATTTTTTTCATTATTTTTACCAAATATGTTTAAAACTAAGGGTATGAACGAGGTTTTTTGAACGGAATATTGTATTTTCAATAAGAATTATGAAACAGAACAGTGACTCGTCAAAGAAATATTTGCTTCCTGGAATAGAATATATTTTTTTCAAGATTTTTCATGCAAATAACTGCAAATAAAATACAATTTTGAAGACAACATTCAATTTTGTACAAATATTGCTTTTTGATTCGATGTTCTGTTTGAAAATTATGATCAAAAATATCATTTTTCGTTTGAAAAACCTCGTTTATACATCTAAACTTAAATATGGCTGACAAAAATTATGAAAAAAATTATAGAATTTATAGGAAAAAAATTTGTTCACGAAAAACATGATAAGATTTTTAAGAAGTCAATTTTTCCGTGGAAAAAAGGCAGCGAGAATCGAACACGTATCCTTCCGGCTATGAAATCGAAGTGGTACTGTCTGAGCTATCGGCCGATCGGAGGCGTTTCTCACCAAACTGTCGGTCTCCCCTTGTAAACTTTGATTTGCTCTCTCTAGATTTTGACGAAATTAGGTAATATCTGAAATCACATTAATGAGGGGACTAAAATCATTTTGTTTTATCCGCAATAACGAAATGGAACGAAAGTTTTGGTCGGGTCCCTGCTAAGAATCATCAAAAGTCACTACAATTTCAGTGATTTTTTCCCGATTTCCAAATAAAATTACGACTGGAGTTGCCAGTACCCGCCAATGAAATTCCAGCAGGTGTTTCTATGAAGAAATCAGTAAATCACAACTGAAATTTAATTGAATATCCACTGTTTTTAACTGTTAAATGTGGATTAGTGAGATTCCACTGATTCAAATAGCTAGAAAAGTGTCACTGATATTTCAATGAAGTTAATTAGTATGAGTAAATCAAAATTCACTGAATAACTTTAGTGGAAATTGGCACTGCCACTCAGTTATATTTTCGATTTTTCGGGGAAAATCCTTACTGATTTGATTCAGTGTCCCATTTCTCACTGATTCAAATTTATATATTGATTGAGTTTTAGAGAGTAGGAGTTCGTTATTTAATTTGAAGAGTCATGCTTTTTTGAAAGTAATTTACAAATTAATAAAATAATTTATAATTATTTAGATATATCTCATGAAGAAGAAACTCATTTCATTTGGATTAGTAAATGCGTCACTAAATCAAACCATGGTTCGTATTAGATGAACCGACGGTTCCGTAGAAATGTCGTTAACCCAAAGGAGCGAACACCAAGAATATTTCTCTTGATTTTGGATCTCGGATGTCTAATAACTATTTTCTGATAGAAAACCAAATTCTTCGCCAGAGTCGTTTTTGAAAAAATCAATGTTTAATTTCAAAAAATCGAAAATTCCAGTTTTTCTCGAAAACGATGCTAATAACATTTTGGAAATAAAAAAATATCTTCAGACAATTCAAATAATAATAATATTATCTGTTCTAATTTTCTCTCTGTTATAAAATAGTGAAAAACGAATTCTCGCCTATAATAATGAAATAATCAAGTTTTTGAAAATAATGAAGTGAGACTAAAAATTATTAGGAGCTTCTTTTCGTTACAGTTTTTCCAAGGAACAATTTTTCTCTCTTAAATTTTCTTCATATCTCGCATCGTTTTCGAGAAAAAGTGGAAATTTCAATTTTTTTAAAATTAAAAATTATTTTTTCAAGAAGAAAACTCCAGCAAAGATTTTGGGGTTTATGGAAAAATATTTGTAGGACATCCCAGATACAAAATCAAGAAAAATATTCTTGGTGTTCGCACCTTTGGGTTGAAGTCATTTCAACGGAACCGCGACCAAGATCACTCGTCTTTCATTCGTATTGTATATGTCAGAATTTAGTGCTGAAAACGCATTGTGTGAAAATTATATCCGTTATTGATTATAAGTCTGTTCATTTTATTTCATATTTTGGATATATTTATTGGACATGAATAATAAATATCGTATCCTATAATATATGGCTCTTAGACGAAATTTAATTGACCAACGAAGAAGAGTTTGACGAGCACACAGATAATCAATGAGAAGCCAGGGGACGCATTCCAAAAAGCACCCTAAATTGTGAGATTCTAGGACTCACATTAATGAAGCGCCCCAAAATAAGGGCTCTTTCATAGCACTGTAGCCTACACGTAGAAGAGCCTGGATTCTACAATTTTTGAAATGATAACTTTTAGCGTCAAATGCTAAATCTGCGATCTCAAAATTCCCCTTTTACCAAGTTTTAGGAAAATGAGTAAGAATTTGGGAACCTTCGCCAAAATATTGGAACCATCATTTTGCATTTGTAACTTTTGACGTCAAAGTTGAAACTAGCGACCTTAAAAACCCTCTTGTATCAGATTTTAGGTAAATCTGTAAAAATTTTGATATTTGGGCCGCCATGCTGGATCCGCCATTTTGAATTTGTAATTTTTTACGTCAAAATTGAAATCAGTGATCTCAAAAACCTCGTTATACCAAGTTTCATACAAATCCAACGAAATCTTAAATTTTGTCCAGTTCTCGGTCTGTCTCAGCTCACTGTACAACCGTCAGAATGTCAGAATAGAAAGTTTCCTCAGGCATTTTGACAATATTAACCTCAATATTTAAAAAAGTTATTTCATCTTCTTTCTGTTGACCCTGAAACTTCATTTACCAAATATAGGTTTATTATTTGAAATCCAGGAAGAAAACCCTTCTTTGCCGCAAATAGTATGAGAACAATGTTTCGATGTTGTATGTATAAAAGTGAAAACATTTTTAATAGTCCAGTTTCTTTAAATATTAGTTAAAAGTATTAGGAAAAATCAGTGCCTAGTGTCAAAACTACATTTCATTTAAATTAAATTTAGACACGACAAGCAATTGAGTATAACTTTTCTAAAAGACGTCAATATAACAGAGAAATAGATATTTAGTGATTTTGAGTAATATTTAATAAAATCACATTTCATTCAAGTTGAACTTAAACAAGAAGAGCAATTTAATATAACTTTTCTAAAAGATGTCATTATAACAGAGTAATAGATATTTAGCGATTATGACGCATTTTATTGAATAATTTTTTAGATATTCCTTTTGATTATCTGGGCCCGCCGAAAATCTGTGGACACTTTACCCCTAAATCAGTAAAAACTGATTGTTTAAAATTGAGTTTTTGTTGAAAATAAAAAAAATTGTAATAGACTTAATAATGACTTTCACAAAAAGAAAGAAATAATTGCCAAAAAACATGAATGTGTAGGAAATCTCTTCTCTTCCTACTTGTTAGGTATTTTAAAATCCTTATAAAAGAGCTATACAGAGGTTAAAATAAAAAAAGTCATTATAAATTTCTGTTCAGCAGATTTTTTCAAATTCAATAAAGAAGGAAAACATATCACGATTTGGACAAGTTTATTTTTTTCATTCAAAGAAATTTGATAATCCTACCAAAATTATTCTTGCAAATACCCATTCCTATAGAATAAATTGTCGCCAATACAGTGGAAAGTATTGACCATAACAAAATAATGATGCAAGAGTTCTAGCATAAAACCTTGTATCAATAATTGCAGAAATCCTAAAAAGGGAGATTTAATTCTGCAATTCTACATACATTCATGCATTCAATATCTTGTTTAATGTGCATTTAGAAAGTAGATATTAAATAATACTTCGTTAATGAAAAATTTTATCTCGCGTGCACTAGTGTAAAAGCAAATAATATTTCAAATCGGAGTGCTCTTGAATTTGCAGCGAGCGATCAAGAGCCAATTATCTCAGGGAGGCTTCTTTCTTCTCTGCGCAACCTATTCTGTACGATATGATACGTTCTATTGATAACAGAAAGATAGGATAACTACTGCCTGTTATTTCTCAAGTCAACCTACCCTTGCTGCTGCTTTACGATTTCATTCCAGAGAAAAAGCATTGTGAAATAAAATGCTAATCAAAGTAAAAATCTTTTTTAAAACACTATATCCAACAATAGAATAATTGGAACAACCTGAACTTGAATGATTCTAAATTAAAAGGATTGACATTTTCAAGTCTACAATTTGAAACCATGAAAATTTCACACCTTATGAACTTAATACCCAATTTAGGGAGAGGTACCTAAAATGGACTCCCTTTCATATTTCACAAAAATCCTCGATTTCAAGTAATCTCAAAAACAAAAGCAATTGCTAACATAAGAGTTTGTTCATCTGTATGTTACGTAAAAAAATGTTCATGAGGTAATAAATTTTGATGATGAAAAAAATATGTCAAGTGGGCCGTCTTAGGAACCTAGTTTACTAAGACGAGCCTCTTTTAAAAACTATAAAAATCAATTTATTTAATACTTGACATTGATAAATTTTATTCGCAGTACGTTTTATAAACATTTATGTACTTTGATGACGCATTACATATGCAAAATACGTTATAAAACGCAAAATGAGCGTTAAATGTAGCCAATTACAAAATGAGCATTGAAGGAGATAAAAGGACGTAGAAATATATAACAAGTTGTAAAATGGCTAATATTATTCACCTAAGAACAAGAAATCATGGCTTTTGCGAAGCGAAGAAGCAACATATTATAAGCATTCCGTGTTGGTGACCTAATGGCATCTTCTACTTTTTTCACACTAGTTTTCAAACAAGATATAAATTAATGAAAAAACACGTAACAGTTTGAAAGCTCAAAAAATTATCAATATGAAATAACAACTAGTCACAGTCTTAAATCACAAAAAACTATTGAATTATGACTTCTAAAATAAGTAGGAATTTATCATCTAAACTTCCAAAATAAATTTTACTTTCTGTTATTGTTAATTTACTTTGCATTGCTAAAAAAAATACTTTGTATCTAATTAGAAGGCAACTGAGCATATATCTACCTACGTACTTGATGAATATAATATATTTATATAAAATATTCAGGGCGGCCCTTCTTAGGAAAAGGGGCCCTTCTTAGGAACCTTTACTATATAATTATACAATTCCAAAATTCACATTTACGATTCGCAGAATGAAGCCCTTGAAGCTTTTGATTAGTACCCCATAGATGTAAGATCTATTCTCATTGAAAGCAACACGAAATAAACTAGGTCTAATTGGACCGTAATGAGGATTCGAACGATATTGGAAACGAGGTTCACGTGTACCTGTATTTGCATAAATGCGCTCCTGCATAGTCTCTAGCCCATCAGAGCGTGGGGTAGCAAAAGATGTGAGTATAAATATGCATGATACATGCAGCCGCTCTTTTCCTCGCAACCCCACCCACAATTCCAACGCCCTGTTAGTCTATTCACCAAGCTCGACGTGTCTTTTGTATATACCTGTATGGCTATACCATCCAGTAAAGTATGAAAACATCCCGAGTTCATGCATCACGAAAAAAGAGACCACCAAGTGAATCAACTAAATGTGTAGAAATGAATAAATGTGTACGTATCCATCTGATGATACAGCCAGTGGTTCACAAACTATCTCTGCAAGACAAGAACTGGAACAATATATTATACTTTTAATTTCAAAGTAAAATTTGTACTATATATAACTATTCATTGATACATTCTACTGTATCCCCTACCTGTACTACTTCCCTCAATGTCTATATTTTTGCAAACATCACTGAACCTTACGGCTGACTATGCATCAGAATATACTACTAATCCCACCCATTTAATATTCTTCTTATCCCACCCCCAACTTTCTGACTACTTAATGATCTTGACTGCTGATCCTATAACTGCCTGACAACACGGTTGACCTATACTATTGATCCTCTGTCTGACTTTACATTGAGCTTTACTACTTTCCTCAATACCGATATTCTAGTAGATATTACTGAACCTAATGGCGCTGACTATACTTCGACTTGTACTACTGATCCCCCACCTGGCAGACTATGCGTTTATTTGTGCTACTCCACCCAGGGCTGTCTATAATCTGATGAGCACTACTAAGCCCCATGACAAAGTATGTCGATATATACTACTTCACCACCCCTTTAAGATTCTTGTCACCCCACCTCCAACTTTCTGACTTTCTAGCTGACTATACGTCAACCTGTGCAACTGCCCCATCCATTCAACACTTTCCTTACCACATCCTCAGTTGGTTGATTGTTCGATGATATTCACTACTGATCCTCCAGCTGGCAGACTATACGTTGCAAGAATTCGATTAAATGTTGTTTGAGAACTAAAACGGCCCCATTTCTTCACTATTTTCCTTACATCACCCTCAATTGGCTGATTGTTCGATGACATGTACTTCTGATCCTCCAGCTGACAGACTATATGTTGAAAGAATTTAATTAAATATTGTCTGAGAACTCCAATTAAAGAAAACAGAATCAAGATGAAGGTTCTATCGTTTTTTTCCTGAATCTCAAATGAAGAACGACTGTGTTACAGCATGAAAATCACCTCAGTTTTAATTTAAATCAGCTACTAGTACATACATGTGTAGGAGATGCTGTTTTCGCAAAGATAATGGCCAGCAAACGAGCGAGATTGGAAGAACATGGAACCCTCTCTAAAGTCAGAATTTTTGTGATACGCGCTTCTGAATTCATTAAGGATTTAACGTATACAGCAGATTAATTCAAGGGGTGGCAAAGCGGCAAAGCGTCTTCAGGAATAAAAGAGAACATAGACTCACGTAAAGTGGATTCTGATGCGATAAAGAGGCGCCTTGAGGACAAGCAAAAAACATACAGGTGAAAGTTTTTTTAAGCCCTATTTTTGCAATACTTCGCAAATAAAATAAGGTGTAAATGGAATCAAACTTGTGTATATTGTTTTCAACAAAAAAAGGTGAAATTCCCTAACTATAAATTTTGTTTACGTGTCTCTAATTTTAAATTCAATTTTTCTTCTCATCCCGAAAAATCCGTTCTCGAGTTTTGAATGAAAAAATGAGGTTTATAGTAAACATAATTCTATATGCTTGAAAAAATAAAGTTAGCCTATGTATATAAAGCAATATCTTCAGAGAAAAGGTTTCGTTGAATTGGTCGAAGGTTGAAAGAGTTGAGGATGGTTTAGGTCGACGAATAAGAATAATATCAGAAAAGGTGCATTCGACGAGAGTATGTCTTTGAATTCTGCTCTGTTTAACCTTTAGACTGACAGAAACCGAGTGTACGTACTTCTTGTGGTGTATTTTCTGAGCTTTAAAAGCAGAGGATTTACGCAAATGTCTTATGAATTCATCATTTATGAATTACTGTTCATGAACAATCTATTTTCTTGAAACTAAAGATATACGATTCAAAAGTGGGGTGCATAAACATAAACTCTTCAGAAAATTCTGTGGAATGTGTTTTATCTAGCTGACAGAATTTCTTGCTATAAGATAGTTTTTCGAATCCTCTTCTTTCACTTTTGACCCCTGACCACACTGATATTATTTAACCTTTGACTATGATCTCTAACCTTTGATCAATTTTACTCTAAAAATAAGTATAACTCGTTACAGTTTACGGTTACTGAAAAAATTAACTTTAAGTTTTCGTAAAAGTTACTATAAATATACCCCCGTCCTAACTTTTATAAATTAAACAAGATGGGAGTAACTAAAATAAAAAATACGTAGCATGTTTTGTGACGTCAAGTTTAATAGTTCATATTTGGAATACAAAATACTTTTATGCTGTATCGCTTAAGCGTTCCTTTTAACGAAACAACAGTTTAATTTTGACAACGAATAAATCAAGAAAAAAATTAATAATTACTCTTATCTACATTCAATCAAGTTTCTTTCTCGATTTTTCTGTTTGAAAAATTGTATTGTCTTCGAATATCATCATACAGGTATATGGCATCTGACAGTTGTTGGGACTAATCTGAAATAAAAGTGGTAGAGCAGTCGTCCGACAAACGAATGGGCCTGGGTTCGAATCCGAGCGGAGTCGACAGGCGTTCTTTTCTTCACAAAGAATTTTGTTTAAATTTTTATTCACAAATTTCCATCTTATCTTGAGTGACGTGGAAATATTCCTTAAATTTGAATGTTTCAGTAGATTAGATGTCTGATTTGCGGGTGTGAAACGGAATTGAACTTGGAAAGGGCGAAGAGTGTCACCGAACTCGCGCTTGAATTCTTTGGAATTCGAAAGAATTTTTAATGAATTTAAAAGAATTCAAAATTAATTTCAATAAGTTTAAAAATTCATCTCCGGCAGCATATGCTGCAATAGAAAATTAAAAGAAGCGCCTATTGAGTACCTACCCTTCTTTCGTCAACGAGAGTACGTTTTTTCGGTTACCTTGGTGCTTCGGTACTTTTCCTCCTGGTAAAGGGTTTCGGATTTGACCAGAAGAGGAATGTGACAATCCCTTTTTGGCTTCCTACATATAATCCTGCGATTCCTGTTGACGAAATGAGGTTACGTACTCATCCCCGGAAGAGGAAAATATACCGCTCCAAAATTGCTCTAAAATTCTCGTCGATTAAATGTCTCTATCAGAAGTACCTGTACGAGCATATTACCCGAGCGGCACTTTCACTTGTATATCGCATATGGCTTTAGAAATTCACGTTTTTGTTAATGGCAGTAGAATTGAATATAAATATCCAAACAGGAAACCAGGGGACAGATATTTTACTTCTATAAATTTAGTACAGGTTCGCATAATTAGAATTCTAAAAAATGTTAATGATTTCCTCAATGTTTTTAAAAAAATTCTATTCTCTGAATTATATGATAGCCAAAGAGTAGGCCTGATTATGAATAAAAGAGCAAAACAGCATGTCAGAACGTATGAATGTGTCTCTCCTAGATTATTATGGGTGAGAATGAAAGTAGGAATCAGAAAGCTATTTATTATAGGGCTATACGCTCCAGTTGACGGTGACAGTAGAGATGTGAAAGTTACCTTCTGGGTCTCGTTAAATGATATTATAGGTACTTGCGATCCTGGCGAAAGAATCATTTTACTCGGAGATATGAATAGCTGGGTGAGTGTGCAATTCGAAGGCACCGACAGGGTACTGGGTCATTTCGAAGACTCAAAAAGGAACTGTAACGGGAATGAATTGCTTAGCTTAGAAAAAGACTTGTTTATTACAAATCATTAGCTCAGACAGAAAATAATCCACATGTATACTTAGTGCAGAGGCGAAAGCCACAGTATGATTGACTTTGTTGTAGCGGATGAGAGATTGAGGGGGCTTCTAAGGGATGCAAGGGTTATGAAAGGTTCTGAATGCGGAATGAATAATTACCTCATAGTTTTGAAAATGAACCTAGGTCCAGGATGGAGGAGAAGAAGAATTAATATTGAGTCGAAGCAGACGCGAGTCAGAATAGAAAATTCGCAGAAACCAGAAGTACAATTGGTATATTGTGAAAAGCTGAATAAATATTTAGTGCATGATGAAGAATACTGAAAGACGGAATTGGGCAATAAAAACGTAGAGTGCAAGCATGATACTACGGGATAGAATCTTCTAGAGTATATTTGAAGTGTGCGGTGCTGCGGCTGTAGAAAGAAAGACTGAAGATGCTTGGTGGAATGACAAAATCCGCGTGGCTGTCAACGAGAAAAAGCAAGCATACTCGAGAAAGTTCGATATTAAAGGTCTTTGCGATGAGGAAAAGGTTGGATTAGAAAATGATTGTAGGGATAAAAATAAAAATGCCAAGGTACCAGTCAAAGAAAGCAAGGATAAAATCAGAGCGGAAGAAGATGAGAATATGCAAAATGAGAGAGGTACATGCAATGTATGGGTGTGAAGGAAGCGAAAGATGTATGCAAGGATAGGGACGTATGGAGGACAATTGTTCATTAGAAGAAGAGTTATGCCTCAAACGAAAGATTTTAGTTACTGATAAGCCCGCGTGAAGAAATTTACTTGGTGTATTAATATAATGGCTTTGTGATGCTCTTCACCCAGGGCGATTGCTATAGAGATTGATTAGCAACCGTGTCGGAGCGGTAGTGTGGGACGAGTGTGTCTTTTGAATGAACAATACGCGATGTCTTCTAGATTAATCTAAAACCCACCCCTTCTTCTACACATCCTTTAATAACTCTTAGCATGTAAATTCATTGATTCGTGGTAGTATAATGAGGTTAGAACCGATCGAGTTACGCTCACCCCGAAAAGGATTCGGCTTAATGGTATAAATGTAAAAAATAATAAGAACTTTTCATTTGTTAAAATTCTAGTGGTATATACATGGAAATCATTGAAACTAGGCCAGCAGACATATTTCAAAATTGACATATTGCATATTTCATGTCTTTACATTATCTTTCCCGTCATTTTTCTCAAAAAATAATAAGTGCCCAATATGTCAAGTTTATTATGCTTGAAAATATTCTGAAAGCGAAAAATAAATTTTTTTTCGATACTTAGATAAAACGTCAAAGATATAAAAGTAAAACTATCATGGAAATTCCCATATAAAATGTAGGAATTTTATAAACAACTATTTTGAGAAAAGTTAAAAATCATTAAATTGAAAATCAAATGTATTTTACACAATTTTTTAAAATTACTTGTAATTTGCAATGTATAATAATTTGCTATATGAATACACAAAACTGTTCATCAGTAAAACCAGACATGACGGTAACGTCTTTAACTTTGTTGCGATTTAGTGCGTAGCTTTTCACTGATGGAAGACAGTAAAAAAGTGTCGTAATTCAACTTTGAAATGAAAAAATATTAAAATTTGAGAATTTCAAGTCAGGTTAAATCAGAATTTGAATTCCTCTTTGACGTCCGACATTCAAATTTTACTAAAAAATCCCTGAAAATTAAAAAAAACAAAGAAAACAACGATCAGATTCAGATGAAACACCCTCAAATGTCTCCATTCAAATTAAAAAGACACAAAAATAAAAAAGGTGGAAAAAGGAAATATTGACGCAAAAAGTATGATTGAAGCATAGACAGAGATAAGGTTGAATCAACAAAAATCTGCTTTACTGAAATCTTTATTTAAACTCTGAGCATATGTTCATATATTTTATTATATGACATAGTTTCTTTAATGATATGTAGGTATACTACGACACAGAACAGAAAGCCCTTGCGCAGAAATCCTTTGTCATACTATGAACACAGTTTTAGATACAAGTATTTTTGACGATCCAACCTTATCTCGCCAACGGTTCAATTCTTTTTTAAATTCTTAGTCATTGATCACTTTCTAAATTAATTATGTTGATTAATTTAATTTGACTAAATGACTTTATATGTTAGGTAATAGTTATGTAACTGTACATGTAACAAGTTGCTACCCAATGCCGTCTTATGATCTCCGACCTATGACCTTTGATCTTTGACCTTTGACAGTGACCTTCAACTTCCCAACTCTGACCTCTGATCTCTATGCTTTCCCCTCTGACTATTGACATTTCATCTTCTAGGAATCAGATACCTTGGTCGATTCAAAAATTTTGTTAATGGAAGAAACAAAACGAAAATCGCTGATGGATATAAAGCGAAGGATCGTGGATATTGATGGTCTGTAAAAGAGATCCTGAGAGAAACAGATAATGAAAGCTGTAGAAAGAGGGAAAATGCAAACGTAATTCGACCTCGGTCTTCCAGTTCCATTCAGCATTCGGTGCCTCTGTGTGGATTATTCAGCAGTTATATTCACACGCACGAGTGCTCGTCAATGGATTTTGCATTTCCGCGATTGTTAACGATTTTGAAGCTCTCCGGTCCGCAGTTTGATTCGACACTCAACTCTGTTCTAAATCGCTCTACCGTTATCCACTCTTCGCGTCTTTTATCCGAATTTACCAATTTACTTCATCCGATTGGGATCACCATAATAAACTGTCTGCATATTTTTCTATAGGAACAAAAACGTATGGTGGAAAAGTAGCGAATGCAAAATAGATCAATTTTTTAATATTTTGAGTTTGCAGTGTATCATATTTCCAGTTGTATTTTAGAAAGGAAAAGAAATTGTGGTGGAGGGTAGCCATTTGGTATGAATATTTTCCAGCTTTGAAATTTTGAGCTGAGCTTTCACCCCTGCCCTAGGACCTCTCAAATTTGACCTCTGTCATCTGATCTTTGACTCCTTGACTCCTCACATTTAACACCTGACCTTTCAAGCCTGATCCCTCGCTTGTAGCCCATGACCCTTGACTTTCGAAACTTCACCTTTGACTTTGACCCCTGTCCGAGCAAACAAAACCCTTGATTAAAGGAAATTTACAACTTCTCGGACGGTTTTTTTTTTAATCAACTCGTGAACCAATTATAGCATCAGATGAAAGTTCCCTTTTTAGATTAGATTAGATTTATTTCTCCATTACACTTAAATCGTTAAATTTTTATTATTATTGGAAAGTAGTAAATCTTTCTCTCTCGCCTTTTTTCGAAAGTCCCTGATCCATTTGCAAAGGATGGGGCTCAGCAATCTCTCTAGGCATTCGAATACATGGTTTTCTGGAACTATTCCTCTTCTATTCCCGACTCTGTTATTAATATCCCCAGTTAGATTCGGATTTAACTGTCCCTCCAAGCCTGGACATCTCAAATTGTATTCAAGATTTTTATCATTTTCCCCACATAGTCTGCAACTAATGTCGACATATTCCTTGTTTCCCGATTTCCCCACGTTCCTGTATCGGATTCTTGCCCAATACTCTTCAACTGAGTTGCTTACATTTGTTCTATCCCAGTATTCTTCTCTTCCTATGTTTTTTTATTTATTTTTGTATCCCTTACAATAACATGAATCATCTACCTTTCCCCAATCCATCTGTATTTTCTGATCTATTCTCATATTTGAAGCTCCAGCCACATTATTTTTCACCTCCTCCCTTCTTAATACATACCAAATCCACTTTGATGTTATCCCGTCTTCAACCTGTCTAAATGCTACTGAGAGTCAATTGGATGAATATTAATTTGTCAAAACATTATTTGCCAATGGCGACCCGTTTTCGAAAAGATCGACTTTTTCCAAAAAAATTTCATAATGATTGAAATGTTTATTTATTAAATTCTCATATGAAATTATGTAAATATATCATTTTTCTATCATGAAAGACGAATTTTTAAACAAATAGTTGAATTTCCAACTAAAATGATGAGTCTTCGAACGAAAAAATAAATTTTTAACAAAGAAGTTCAACTTTCAACCAGAAAGACGAATTTTCAACCAAGAAGATTGATTTTCTACTAGAAAAGATGAATTTCCAACAAAGTAGTTCAAATCTCAACCAAGTAGTTGAATTTTCGACCAAACAAGATTTTAAATTGAGATGAAGGATAATTGAGATTAACCTAAAAAGACGAATTTTCAACAGAATAATTAAATCTTCAACTGAAGCAGATTAATTTTTAACCAAACAGTTGAATTTCTAACCCAAAAAGATGATTAAAAGAAATTTTAACCAAAAGAGTTGAAGTTTCAAACCAAAAAGACAAAATTTAAGAAAAGTGTTGAATTTTCAACCAAGAAAGATTTTTCAGTCGAGAGAGAGAAACAATTTCAACCAAATTGTTGAAATTTCAAGACAAAAAACGAACTTTCTACAAAGTAATTCAATTTTCAATCGGAAAATACAAATTTTCAACAAAAAAGTTAATTTCCAACCAAACAGTTCAATTTCATACCAAAATAGTTGAATTTTCTACACTGAAAGGCGAATTTTCAACATATAAGTTAAATTCCAATCAAACAATTTAATTTTTGACCAAGGTAGTTAAATTTGCAACCCAGAAATACAAATTTTCAATACAAGAGTTGAACTTGCAACCGAAAGTAAAAGTTTTTGAAAGCTTCTTTGCTGGTACAAGTTCCTGTTTTTCTTTTTTGTCTTTGGATTTCAAATATGCTTTTAGTTTATCCCCGACAACTTTCTTCTGTCCATCACATTTGTCTAGTTCAGCTAAATTTTTTTTCGTTTACCAACCCCCTTTCCCTCCACAGAAAAAAAAACAAAAGTTAAAATATGTCGCAGATAAATTTTTGAACGGTTAAAATTTTAACAGATTCCGGCGAAAATTTCACCGAAGTCAGGAGAATAATACTGACGTCATCTAAATACGTCACACTGGGGTGAGCTAATTGGGCTAGAACGCAGAATCAATAACAAAAAACAGAAGTAAAACATTGTTCTTGTTTATAAATCTCTTCTGAAATAGATTAGACTACAGGTATTGTAAACGCACTAACTAGAACTTATTTAACACCACTTAGCAAAAAGCAACTGACAGCTGGGAATCGCCATTTTCTTCTAGTTTAATGATCTCAAATGACGGTAGATAGCGCTCGCGTCGCAACTTTCGCTACTTTTCGAATAAAAATCGAGGCAAAAGTCGACGAAAGATTGAGGCGAGTTCAAAATCACGAAATGATCTCCGCTTCATGTGAAGCTTAATTGGCAAGGTTAATTTTTGTTGCAGCGAATCTTTCTCCTGGAATCGATGTAAACTTCATCTTTTGTTTTTGTCCTCAAGATCCGCATACTTTAGATATTCCCCATTCTATCGCAGCCTTTTTTATGATAGTACTGATTCTTTCCCATCTATCTTCTAAACTTAAATCCTCATCAGTATCTGTTTCTTCCCAAAAGGTTTCCATCAGGTGCCCAAACTCCTCCCCCTTCTCATCCCATACTAATCTTTCTTCTAATATTTGGTGTCTAGTACTTTTATTTTTCTTCTCCTTTAGCCTCTGAGCTTTTACTTTTAGTTCAAAAGCTATTGGCAAGTGATCTGATTTAGTCCGAGTTAAAAAATTTTATTCTGCCTCATTCATCCATTTAAAATTACTGAAGGGGCGTTCCATGTCAAAGTGCAAACTCAAGTCATCGATTTTGCTCGATTTTTTGAAATTACACTCAAACTCCCATATAAGCCTATTCGGTTTACGCCTTCCTATAACTGCTGGCCAACTGCTGGCCCACGCAGTTTCTCAGCTCTCGGGCGAGAGACGGTGTTCAACCAAGCGTGAAACACCAGCAGCATATAGACAAAGGCGCTATGCGCTGGTACTGACGTTCGTACTCACGTTCGGAGATTGCGTAATATTAGAAAATGGTTCACACGTCCCTGACTGTTCACGTTTCCAGGGAGCCGGTTTAGGATCAAGGCCAATGCGAAGCAACTCCCGAAACTGTTCTTATATGAGAGTTCGAGTGTATTAAAATTCAAAGTTTTTTCCAGATGACATTAAAATATGAAAGTTGTGTTCTTTGTTATTTTCGAGAAAGAAATTGTCAAAGTTTTTAACTCCCAATGCGCCGTACTGTTCCTCTAATTAGATCGCTCCGGTACACGAAGAACGATTACTGAAGGGTGATGATAATACATTCTGCAACACTTTTTGTACATAATTCATATTAATATATAGAATTGTAACCTTCTGTTAAATAAGTGCCATTCATTGAAAGTGGAAAAGAGAGTCTTCCGGTCGAAAGTTTCACAATGTCGGAGAATACTCCGTGGTTTACAGGGGCTCACGTCCAGGTAACTGGCACTCCAGGTGCCATGTCAGGCACCCGCAGTGTCAGTTAAGCTGGATAAGCTGTTTCTTATGATAAAAAATTTGGGATTTGAGAATTGGGCATTCATGAGATTGGTCGAACGATGGCTAATTGCGAGAGGTTGCAATTTTGTTTTCCAACTGTTAGACAAATTTTCAATTCAGTCAGACTTCTACTCCTGGAGACAGTAGAGTTTACTCTGCAGTTGCTGCATCATTGTGAGTAATAATAGGGCTTTATGAAAGTTTCTTCAGTTTGCTCGTTTTTACAAAACGCCGCATCAGAAAATTTGTTGCGATCCGTTCAACATCGGTGACAACAAGTGCGTTACAAAAAGCGTGGGAAAAGCTACTTCGGCGTTGATTGAAAAATTTCCTGGGCTCAGCTTGGTTTGATTGCGACAAGGAATATTGTGAGGGAGATCTGGTATAGAAATGATTTCTCCTCTGAAAGAGAAGTTTAAGAGAGCGTCTAATTTTTCGAATGAAATGTTCTGGTTAACGGTACTCCAAATAGTTGGACTGTAAGACAGTTACAGGCTTAATTTGATTAAAATTACGGAATGGATCAGTGGGCTAAAGATGTACAAACTAAACATGGATTGACTTTATATCCATCCTCACGAAAATCAAGAGCATTTTCTGAAATTCAGCTTTCATTTGTGAAAAATTTCTACCAATCTGACGATATAAGTCGTGTTATTTCTAGACAAAAAGATTGCGTATCAGTAAAACGAGCCTATGGTAAGAAACTGAAAGCTCAAAAAGGTTTAGTACTATGCAATTTAAAAGAAGCATACGTAGCTTTCAAAATCCTATTTCCCCATATGAGAATAGGCTTTAGTACGTTTGCCGAGCTGCATACTGGGGAATGCATTTTGCCGATGGCAACACGGAGAAAAATGCAAATTCAAAATCTTTCACTGAGTACTAGAATTCTAGCAATTCATTTTCAAATTAATTTTTTCGGGAAATGTACTATATATTTAATATTTTAAACTAAGCATACAGTACCTTCTGTAATATAATTAGCAAACGGTCATGGACTAGATGACACAAAAGTATGGCAAATCTGAGATTTAGTCCCAGAATTTCAACGTAGAAATGAATTGCTAAACTTCTAGCATTCAGTCTTATTTCTTTACATTCACTACATTATACCGGGTCCTCAAAGATAGATTTTGAACCTGTATTTTTGTCCGTGAATGTACACACACCGTGTGTCTGTAAAATTCACCAAAACTTAACTTAAACTTATGTTAACTTAAGTTAACTTAAGTTAAGTTAATTTTTCAATTGAAGAGGGATTTTTTGCATAAAATTTGTGAGTAAAAACATTTATAAATATATTTAATAATATATTTTTGATAGATTTAATGCTTTCACGATGATTCATTATGATGAAAGGAGGTGTTTCGGGTTTCAATCGTGTG
>JAUMHM010000088.1:795561-812957 GCA_032362435.1 Melikaiella ostensackeni | reverse complement strand
TTTTTGCTACCTGAAACTGTCGAAATTTGAAATTTTTTACCTTAATTGTTTATAACAATGGTTATTGTTAACTTTTCAAATATTTTTGTGACTTAACTTAACTTAACTTGAAATTAATGATAGGCAGTTTAAAATTCGTTTCGGATAAGATTTCGCTTACAACTTACGAAGAATTGTTAAACGATATGATGTGCAAGAATTACACAACTGATTGTCAGCTTGGAAAATGCAATCTCTGTCCAGGCTTTGAAGACTTTGGTACTAAACTACAATAAGTATTTGAAGAGAATAATATTACTAGCATAAATTATTTACAACGGTCTCACACAGATCATTCTTCATTAGAAACGACGAAAAATGAAACAAAGATCTTCATCGAGATGTTGAGGAATCAGGCTCGTGTTCTTCAAATGCACAATTTCATTGCAAAAAGTCAAAGCAAGTTTTTAAAAGCACTGAAATCCAAATTAAAGGAAGGGGAGTTTGTTATAATTGGCGATTTTTCCGAAAATTATAGTTTTTTTTATGAAAACGCGATTCAAAGTCAAGATTGGAACAACAATCGATGTACAATCCATTCATTTGTTATTCATGGTTCAGACCGCGATGAAAATGATCAGCCGAAGTACGACAGTTTTATAATTATCTTAGAATGTAAGAATCATGACACAGTCGCTGTCCACGTTTTTCAAAGAAGAGTTACTGAATAGCCTGTTGAAAGGTGTGGCAAAGATAATGTTAAAAAAATTGATTACTTGTCTGACGGTACAGCTTCACAGCATAAAGACAAGAAAATTTTTGTTAATCTGGTCTCTCACTTCGAAGATCTCAACATAGCAGCTGAATGGCATTCCTTTGCTACATCGCATGGGAAAAATTCCTGCGATGGTATTGGTACAGTAAAAAGATTTACAAGACGCGAAAGTTCATGTCGACCAGATAGACCAGATACTAAACCGATTGCAATTGCTAAAGTTTTATTCGGCTAAGTTAAACAAAAATGTGACACAAATTTATTTGACTTTTGTACCAATGAAGACAATCAGAAAGAAGAACAACTTTTAGGAGATCGATTTGCTGCAGCTGTTGTAATCAAAGGAACACGCAGTTTCCACTTCTACGTGCCCGTAGGAGACAGCAAAATCATATGTAGAATAGTTTCTGATTTTGATGACTCTGCTTCCCAAATTTTCAATGCTATGTAAAAAATTTATTTTCATCGAAAAAGGCTGCAATAATTGATAAAATAATGTGATCACATTTTTTTCTGACACCAATAGATAACAGAGATGAAAAATCTTGAAAAAAAGATCCTAAATTTTCAATTGTCAATAACTTTTGAAAAATTGAAAATATTGCAAAAGCGCTTGGCGCGACTGCTTAGTACCATAAACACTACAAAATAACAAAAAATGAACAAAATCGATGACTTGAGTTTGCACTTCGGCATGGAACGCCTCGTCACAGGCGCAAATTCCCTGTTGTTTCTCATCGATTTATAGTAGTTTTGAAACTCCCCAACCTTGCATTTCCAAAATATGAAGGGACCAAGTTAGCCTCACCTGTTTTTCAACTGAATTAAATTATGTGACTGTTGAAACTCTTCATAGGTATAATATTCAGTGTATTCATGTGTAGATGAGATTACCTCGGAGAATACCACTCTGTGCAACTCCCCCTAAGTGATCGCTATCAGCAATTGGCGATTCTTTGTATTGTAACTCAAATCAATGCTTATATTACAGATCCCCTACTGAGCGAGTTTCTGCGCGATATGATACAGTATGTGGTGAAACGAAGCTCTATTAGCAGTACATTCATAAGTCAGATAAAAATAATTTCGTTCTACAGATCGACAGGGGATGAAAATTGATATTCATTATGAATTTTCGATTAATATCTTTATTTTTTCTGAAGGTTGTACCTGAGACTTATATTTTTAGAACTATAAAAAGAAATATTATTATAATAACAGTTTATTGTTCATTTGTTAATTCAATACATTAATTTCCAATAAAAATTATTGAAAAATGAGTCCTATGAATTTAAACTTTATTTACAATTTTTATCTAAGTTTCTCGTTTTCGTCAACTTGATCAGTTCTAACAGAAGATTCCATTTTACCATCCGCAAACAAGAAACCTAGCGCCTCAACCCAATTTACTAATCAAATCTCAGAAATAATTATACGCAGGGCTGCCACAGACTAATGTCCTCAAAAAAATGCAAAAAATCACTACTTTAAGCTAAAAAGTGACTAAAAGTGATTAATTTTCACACACAAAATTAGATAAAATTCTATTGCTGAATTTGAGGTTGATTACGAAGATAACAATTGCTATAAGTAATTTTGCAAGTAATGTTCAGGAGAATTGTATAATTAATTTTATCACAATCTAAATAAGGGTCATTCCATTTTATTTCGCCGAAGACGGTTGCGGCCTAATTTTTAAAAATCTTGATACTTACGCATTAATACTCAGGATTTTTCGAAAATATTAATCACATAAATTCAATGAATTACTTCATTCCTATTTAGATATTTAATTTACAAAATGCAAAGGCACAGATAAATGTCACATTTACGTGCACTATAGAATAGAGAAAAGTTCAAATTCTTGAATGCAAAATTGAATTGAATCAAATGAGACATAGTCAACAGTATTTAAACTGGAAAAGTAACTTTTTTAGGAAATAATTAACAAAAATTGTGTTTTCACGAAGACTAAAAAATAACCATTTTTCAGCACTTTCACAGCTTTATGAAAAACGTTATGTTCAGTTTTTTTAAAAATTAAAACTTATCTCGTAACCTTCAGTTTTGGTCAGACTTTTCATAGTTGTAGCCCTCTTTTCAACTTTTTATGCTGAAACTCGAAAATTTTTGTTTTGAAATTCGGCACTGGAGGTTTTGTTCATTTTTGCGGATGAATAACTCATAGGGACAGAAATGAATAAGTTGAGGATTTACAGTAGGTAATACATATAACCTATATGTAAATCAGGTCTTCATTTTATCCCCCTGAAAATTGAATTTTTGAATAAATGACTAAGTTGAAGTTAGCTATTATTATTAATAAATAGTAATAATAATAGCTTCCTTCAACTTAGTCATTACCTCGTTCAATCTAAAATCTCTCTAGGTAAAGTCTGGCAGAGCCTCCCTACCACTTTTTTTTCGTGTTAAAAATGGTGGAAAATACACTCTTTGAAGGTGGCCACAAAAAATGCATGTATTTTCCTCAATTTTTATCGCGAAAATAAAATGGTGGGAAGCTTCTACCAGACTTTATCTAGAGGGACTTGTGGAATTCCGAAAGACAAGTTTTCATATTTCAGCATCAAGTGTTAAAAACTTACGAGGTAACTTTTAATTTAAAAATCTAAGCACAACGATTGTGGTAAGTCTATGAAAGTGCTGAAAAATTGTTACATTTTAGATGTTGTCAAAACACAATTTTTGTTCATTATTTTATAATAAAATTACTTTTGCACGTACTAAATAAAAGTTGAAAGACTGTAAAATACGTCTGATTTGATTCAATTCAATTTTACATTGAAGAATTTGAGTTTTTCTCTATTCTATAATGCACATAAATACGAGTAGTGTGATATTATTATGTACCTTTACATTTTGAAAACCAAATATCTGAATGAAAATAAAGTATTTTCATACATTTATAACATAAGTAAGTTCAAAAAACGATGAGTATTATTATAGTTACGTACCAAATTTCTTTTTGATTGTGCCGCAACTGCACTAAAGTTGCAACGGTATTCAATTGATACGAAAATTTGTATCAATATAAAGAAACAAAAGGCTATTACATTTTTGGATGATTTTGTTGCAGATCAAATTTATACCTTCAGATTCAGTGTGATACTTTGCAATAGGAACTAGAAAAGCAGAAAATCGTAAATTAGAATAATTTAAATTTTAATATTGAATAGCATTCCCACAATATAGATTACTATATAGATTCCATACATAAATTACTTAGATTTTCTTATAGATGAAATCTAGAATAAGATGAAGAAATGTGACTGAAGTGACCTTTTCCTTCAAGGATGTGACTAATAGTGACTTTTTCTGAAAAAAGTGACTAAAAAGTGACTAAAAGTGACTTAAGTGACTGCGTGGCAGCTTTGTTTATATGTCATTAAGACAAGATGTGAATTTTTTAGTTAAGGTCATTTTATACTTATCCGATTCCTGCTTCAACGACATTTTTTTCGCAATAACTTACGTCCATACGAACTGAGGTATCGAGTCGAAAATTTGAGAATTCAAGTAAAAGGCACTAAGGAACGTTTGTATGGTCTTGCCTTTTTGAAACTACAGAAAAATGTTAATTTTTGAAAATTTTTGGAAATTTTTTTTCATGTCATTTATGCAGTTTCCCAGATTTTCAACTTGATATCTTAATTCGTGTGGACGTGAGTTGTTGCAAAAAAGGTGTCGGTAAGGCAGGAATCAGGTAAGTATCGCATAGCCTCAAGAAATTAATTATTAAGTACAATATCGTACGGCTAAAAAGCGTATAGGTTTCTATGAGAAAAGGTTGGCTGGACCCATTCGTAGCTCATTGTCAGTTGGTAGAGCAGTCGTCCGGCAAACAAAAGGTCCTGGGCTCGAATCCCAGCACTGTAAAAAAAAAGTATTATTTTAGGGCTCATTTCGAGCATTAAAATAAGATTCGGAAAAAACAGTCTCGAATGTTCTAAATTTATTCACTTCAGTCTTCAAATGATACAACTGCACAGTAGGATGAAATAAAAAAAACGAGGTTCAAAATAACTTGTAAGAAGCAATTCTGGACCGATTTTTGATTTTTATTTTTCGAAAAATTCAGCATGAGCTTGGAAGAGAATTACGAGTATGTGGCCTGATTGTTATTTATTTTTATTTTTAAACTTTGAGTTAATGCAAATAGTGAAAAAAGTCGATTTTTTATTATTTTTTTGTTTGTCTTCGTGGGAAAATTTTTTCTACGCTCAGCATCGCTGAAATTAATACACGGGAGTAGAAAAAGGCAAAAAAATATTTTCATATCTAGTTATTTGTTATAAATAAATCAAATTAACGAATAGTCAAAATTATGCATTTTTCGTTTGCAAAGTACACTTTTGCGTTATAATTACTTTCTTTTATCGGCAAAATGATACACGAACATAAAAATTTGTCATGTAACTTGAGAAAAATAAGGAGAAAAACGATTTGAAATGTTATTAAATGTCCACACTGGGCATTTGTTTATATAATTCATTTATAAAATTATTTGAAAATTGGGGATGGAAATTTTCTGTCATGAAATATCACTGACGACATAATTCCATAAAGGTCAAGAGAAAAAAAACTATTTGTTTCTGCCTTTAAGTATTCACATGAGCAATTTGTTTATATAATTTGTATATAAAATCATTAAAAAATATCGGATGACAATTTTCTGTCATTACACATCACTGGCAACATAATTTGAGAAAAATTAAGAGAAAAACGATTTCTTTCTGCGCTAAATTGTCCGCACTAGGCAGTTGTTTGTATAATTATTTATAAAATTGATAAAAAATATTTGCAAACGAAAAATCCATAATGTAGACTATTCGATAATTTAATCTGTTTATAACAATTAACTTAATGGGAAATTTTTTTTTGCTTATAACTACCCCCGTGCATCAATTCTATCGGTGCTGCGCGTAAATAGTACGTTGTACTACAAGTTGAAAAAGCGAGAGATTAAAGACGAGTATGAAGTTAAGTTAAGTTAGGTTAAGTTAAGTTAAGTTAGAAGTTAGTTATGAAGTTAGTATGTGTTTAAAACACGAGTTTTAAATCGTCACTTTTTCAACATGTGGGACACAATACTTTTTCTATAATTTGTTTAAAAGGTGCTAGTTTTTTTACCTGTTTTTTGTTTAAAAAGGAGGCAATTTTTTGTCGATTGACGCAACAATAACAATGACAATTGTCAAAACCATGGCAATAATATGGCCGTAACAGTAAGTTGGTAGCAATGTTTTGTCAGGGAGGTAGGAGTGGTGGAATTAGATACAACACAATAGATGAGAGTTCACCTTTATTACTGAAGCAGGCCACAGGGTTCGTTCAGTAGTTCGCATTTTATTTACTTTTTTCACTGTGCGTCACATTTTTTGCTACGTCCGTCTACTTTTTCCACCGTTGCTCGGAAAGGTCGATACTGCGCATGCGCCACGTCATCGACAACAAATCAGTCACCTTTTACGAAGAAAACAGGTGAAAAAAACTAGCACTTTTTTGCGAATTATAGAAAAAAACATTTATCCACCAAAATAAATTCAAAAAAGTAAAAATTAACTTTTTCTACTATTTGCATTGCCATAAAAGTTTAACCAAACAAAATTTTGAATATGAGGCCAGATGAATCTCTTCAAAATTTAATGCAGAACTTTTCAACAACAAAAAATCCAAAATCGGTCAAGAATTTCCTTCTATAAATTATTTTAAACCTCTTTTTTTTATTTCATTCCACTCTCCACTGGTGGGATCCGAAAGTCATTTATATTACATTGCAAATAATAGTATAAAATTATCCTCTTCAAAAATAGGACACCTCCAGTCTAGAATAATACTTGTAAATAATGATACCCCAAAAATAGAGAACTCTAGTTTTCACAGTGAGTGGACTTGAAAGGTGTTCCTTTTTTCACAGAAAATTGTATTTAACTTATGGGCGTGAGAGGCCAAAGAATTCATAAAGACTGAATAGAGCGAGATCGCAGAGTGAGGAATCGAGGAAGTTTTTAAACAAGCGGTAACAATCGGCGAGCGCAAATAGAAGTGAAGCGGATAAAACGAGGGATGAAGAAAGAAAAAGAGAAGAACAGGTCGAAGACTTGGAAAGGGGAAACAAGTTTAAGAAAGTCAAAGAGAAGAACGCCGGAGAGAGATGTGGAGGGTGGAAAAACGAAGTTCGTTCGATAAGTAAGGTAAATTTCCCGCTAGATGGCGCCAAAATGAACTTCAAAGTATATGACCAAAAATCACACTCTTCAAACTAACCTCTACCAAGCTTCAGCCAAAACCGACGCTTAGTTTGCGTTTTGCATACGCTTGGTTTGCGTTTGGCATACGAAGCTAGACGAAGTTCTCGGGAAGTCTACTCCTTCGTTGAAAACTGTTTATTTTTAGATAAGCAAATTTAAACGTAGCTCCGGAAGCCCAATTAAGGTCACCACATTGTATATGGTGGAAAAAATTCATCATATGGTTATGGAAGATAGCCGAATCATGGTATGTGAGATTTCTAAGGCTGTAGGCATCTCCACTGAACGAGTCTATAACACTCGCAGGACTTCTTGCATTGATTCGTATCTGCGGGAGAAACCTGCATCCACCACTATACATTCGAGACAAAGCAGCAATCAAAGCAGTGGGTACTGCCTGGTGAAAGTGCGTCAAAGAAGGTGAAGGCTGTTTTGTCATCTGGAAAGGTGATGGCCACAGTATTTTGAGATTATCGATGCCGCAAATGCGTATTTTATAGACTTCGAGATACCTCACTTTTCTGAAGGGATGAGAAAATTGGAATCTCCCTGAACTAAGTGTGTACCCCTCAAAGGAGACTATGTCAAGAAATAAAGGCAAACTTTTCAACAAAACAATTTTTTACTTGTTTTATCGAAATGATCAAACGAACCTCGTATGCTCAATAAATTAGAAACTCTTATAAAAGGATTCAAAGAGGAGACTTGGGAAAGACTGGACGATATTAAGATGCAAGGGTGAGGTAAAGGAGGATGTAACAAAAATGAGACGGAAATGGGAAGAATGGGATGAAATATGGAAAGGGGAGAAAGAGAAGCTTTGGAGTAAATTACAAAGCACAGAGAACAGGCAGAGAGAGAATGAGAAGGAAAGGAAAACGGAAATGAAAGCGTCAGAAGAGACAGTGAGCTAAATAGATATAAGGAATGAACATAAGGTGAAAGAGGTAGGGGGAATCGGAGAAACGAAAGAGTATGAGGCGAGTATGCACGAGGAGAACGAAAGGTTGCATGTGAGACTGAAGGAGTTTGAAAGAAGAATGGAAGAGGAAGAAAGGGCAAAGAGAGAAAAAATATAATAATTTAGGTCATGTAAGTGGATAGTAAAAAGGGAGAGGGAGGGATTATGAAACTGATGAGAGATATTGGTACACAAGTCACAGTGGAAGGGATAAAGAGACTAGGAGGGAAGGAGGAAGGGAAAGAATGTATGTTCTTAGTGAAAGTAGGATATGATGAGGAGAGGTATGAAGTTATGGAAAAAGAGGAAGTTGCTGAGAGGAAGAAATGAAAGGATTGAAGAAGATCTGACGGTGTTGGAGAGGAAAATAAAGTGGTTAATTGAGTGGAAGGCATAAACTGAAAGGTGGGAGGGTTAGTATTGGGACAGACAGGATATGGTTAAACGGAGAGGTCTGCATTTGGTGTCTTCAACATTATTTACCCTCTTTTAATCGAGAAATCACTGAATTTCAATAAATTTATAAAAGGGCAGTTCTAATAGAAAAATAGTTGCTACTTTTCTTTCCAGACAAATTTTTCGAGTCTTTCAAAAGCTAATCGAGTTGCAATACAGCTCACAAGTTTTCGGACAATCTTAATAATAATAATCGATTAAAAACGATAAATTTGGATAAACTTGATTGTTTAAAAGTAAAAATCCTTTTTTCTGAAGAGTGTGATGAGGAAAAGAGTTTGTAGGGTGAGAGCATGCCTTGCACCGATCTGAAGAGGCCGCAGTTATACATAGAAGGCCTTTCAGCTTTCAGTTCGTATCGCGTAATTGGAACCGCGGAGCCTGACCAACGTCCGTGTTCAAGCACTCTTTTGCCATAACCATCATTCTTCGAGAGTGTCTCCGCTGGGAAGAAATACAATAGTCTTGGTTGCGTTTTCGTCTGCCTAGTGGGCGGAAAATACACCGTTCGAGGAGCACAGACAAGTGGGGAATAGTGTTCCCAGATCGTGCGAAAATTTAATAGTCTTCGGTTTGAAATATTGAGGAAGAAAAATTCTCTTCAGAGAATACTCAGAGCATTGAATTTTAAAAAATGCAATTCTTAAGCCTTGGGATCTTATGATTTTCAAAATTCTTTTTTACTTCTAAAAATAGGTGTCCCAAATTGTCGGATCCCAGGCGAAAAAGTTATGCATTGTGGGAAAAATTATGTATAATTTTTTCCACTATACGTAACTTTTCCGCCTGAAATCTTTCAAGTATTCAGTAAAATTGCACTCAGAACCAAAGAACCGATTTGAAAACTTGAATCGGTCTGAAGTCTTAGTGAATCCGCAATCTTAATTGGCCATTTCTATAAGCGACCGATTCACTACGATTTCAAATTTAACGTATTATTAATTTCTCGACCATCTATTTCACGGATTTCTGATATATAATTTATTTGAATGGTTCAATCGTTTCGTTTTCCCTGGGTATCTGTTATCAAATTTCAAAATATTGTGTTATTGGATTTTTTGACATTAGGTAGCCAAAAATACGGTCAATAACATTTTTAATGGAAGATGTGAAATGTATTGTGATTCCCTCAGATTTTGGATGATTTATTAAACAATTGAATTATTTTGTGCTTTTAGATTTGTACGTTTTTTTATATTTCGGAATATTTAATGAAAATTTAGATTAAATGTATTTTAACCTTTGTCATTTTGATTTTTAATAATAAATTACGTTGGCTCAATTCTGTGTATCCATCCGCTCAACTTTGATGTTTATGCGCTTCTATCGATTTTTGAAGGTTTGCTAATTTCTGTATATCTTGAATAAGAGTTGACGTTCCTTTTACCGATTTTTCCCCAGTTTATAATTATTTTCGCGGTCACAGAAATTTTTAGATTCAAGCCTTTAAAAATAAACAATGCCAAACTTGAACTATTGAAAATTTAATTGAAAGGTAAATCATTCATAGTGGAAGAATAATTTGGAATTGAAAAGCATTTGAAATTGGGACACGAAAACTTGATCAATATGAATGCAAGCATTTTCAAATTGGAAGAATTTTAAGCTAAATAATTAAAATTTCAAAACATCCAGACTTCAAATTTTTTAACTGAAACGTTAAAAATGTTATGTTTTTGAATTTAAGAGGTTCAAAAACGTAAAATAATTTCAAACTGAAAGCCTTAAAAATACAGTGAGCACAAATATCAACACAAACAATAAATATCTTCGAAGAGCCCAGGAAACCTGGAAAAGGCGGCTAGGCGGCGATAATATCCGTAACTTAGCTCATGACACAGTGGCTGTTCATGAATATCAGAAGATTTATAGTAGATTATCTAAAAAATCATTTCAAGCCGAAGAAAATCTACTATTCCACTGATGCCGCAGGGCAACATTTTAAGAATAAAAGCAATTTTGCTAATCACCTCAGCTACCGAGATTCTGAAGGGACGATTTGACCAAGCAGTAACGATTCCTAGTACACTGCAATACCACGCTTTCATTTCTACTCAGGATGGAAAACTCCAAATGAAAAAGTTTTTATCCTCTGAGAAGTACATCTTTCCAAAAGGAGAAAAAAACAAACATCGAAAGAGCCCAGCGAATAAAACTACTGAAACGAACAAAATCGCCAAGAAAGCAGCCAATAAAACAAACAGACATGCGAAGACGATGAAGAACCGCCACCCTCAGAAGCAAACCAAAAGTAAGACAGAAAGGAGCAAAAAAAATTAAAAAGACATCAATCTCGCATTTAAATAAATCACCAAAATTGGCAAAAACATCACATTCAGACACATTTAATAAATTTAATTTTCAAAGCATATTTCCCAAATATTTTACATTAACTGTAATGCAGACATTGCAACTTGTGACTTAACAATGACAGTCTCAACCCCGTAAATGCAGAGAGCAGTTACACTAACAACGCATAATATTATCTAACGCAAGAAATTAACATAAGGGTGTTGCACGAGGTTCCCCGACGTGAAGATACTAGCGAACGGTCGCGCGGCCTCAACTCCAGCGGAGCAACCGGCTACTCGTCGTTCAATCACTCGAGAACAAAAAAAAACACGCCTTCCTGGATTTTAGCTATTTTATAGGAAAAATTCTCAGCTTTCAAACTAGACTACTTTAAAAAAAAATAAAATGGGTCCAAGTTTGAGAAAAAGTCAAATTTATTTTTGATTTTCGAACATGCAGGTCAAATTTTAATTTTTTTCAAAATGTTGATAATTACTAGAAATATCATGAAAAAGTCTGTCGGAAACATTTCGAGTAAAATTTTCGCTTTCTGCAAAAGGAAAATTGTGATATACGTTTGAATAAGAGGCTTTCCATCAAAAGCTGAAAAATTGAACACCTCCTACTTTTGCAAATATTTGTCGAAACAAAACAAAAATTTCTGTACGAAGTGCTATTCAATGGGACTCTATTCAGCCAAGCCTTAGGCCTGATTGGCCGACTTCGCTTTTTGGGTTGGGTACACATAAGAAATTTTGCCCCATATATATATATATATATATATATATATATATATATATTACTGTTATAATATCTAATTTTCTCCTTTCATGTTCTTAAACATAATTTTATAAACATTACTACATGACTGGTAACACGCTGATTGATTTTCTTTGATTTCCTTTTTGTTATTTCTAGAATTTTATTCTGCCGAGTTGGGGTATGGCCAACTATAAGCGGGTGAGTTTTTTTTAATACTGGAAATGGGGTGAAATATAAATGAGAGGTAGATCTTGCCGAGTTGGGGTATGGCCAACTATAAACAGGTAAGTTTTTTTGAATACTGGAAATGGGGTCAAATATAATTGAGAGGTAGATTTTGCCGAGTTGGGGTATGACCAACTATAAACAGGTGGTTTTTTAAGATACTGGAAATGGGGTCAAATATAATTGAGAGGTATATTTTGCCAAGTTGGGGTATGGCTAACTATAAACGGGTTAGTTTTTTTTTTAATACTGGAAATGAGCTCAAATATAATTAAGAGGTATATTTTGTCAAGTTGGGGTATGGCCAACTATAAACAGATGGTTTTTTTTACTGGAAATGGGATCGAATGCGACTCAGGGATGGAGGTAGTCGAATTGAGGTATGGCCAACAATGGTGAAAAGTATTTTCTACCCTTTGATCTTGACAATGCAATTCTCAAGTATTTCCATGGCCATATCCGTAATCAACGTATCAAAATACATCGATATACGTTTCAAAAAACAATGAAAAAACTGCACATTATCAAAAAAATGTATTTTTTTTCGAACGATGTTTTATGCAAATCCTTCAATGATAGCTTCTGAAAATGGGGTAGATAAGAAGGGAATAATGAGAAGAAGGGCTACTGGAAAGGGAATAAGGGCGTGATCCTACGCAACCCTACCTTTTTCCAGTATATTCCCTTTAACAAAAAAGCTACTACCTTGGCCTCTAGAGTCTAGAATGCCTCTTTCTGGGTATTTTTATGGTCATATTCGTAATCAACGCATCAAGATACATCAACATACGAGGTTTTTAAAATATCAGGTGTATGGGTTTTTCTAAGCTCCACCGCGATTCCTTTTAGAAATAACATACGATTTATTGAGTTTCATGTACATAATTTATTTTTTACTGGTTTTTCCTTGATTTTGAATGCTTTCATGCAAATCAATCAATAATTGATTGAGATTTCTCATTCAGGACAAAAAATCAATTTTTCATGTAACATCTACGTGATTGTACTTGACTGTGATTGAAAGATTCGAATTTGTATGTACCTATGTCAGTTCGACTATCATTAACTGTATCGAGAAAAAAATTCATCCTGATACGTCAATCTTGTCTAAAATTATAGTGGAACATGGACAGCATAAAAAAAACGTAACAAACATATAAGTCTTTTTGCTGCGCATATTTGACTAAAAAGGATGCATTTCATTAAAATCTATGTATAACAATTTGTTTTCCGTAATATAATCAAAATTGCAGAGAAATTCACCTCTACGACGATTTTTAAGAAATTTGTAACATCGAAAAAAAATCATATTTATCTGATCCGGCTCTAAATTCAATCAATACTGGGCATTATTTAGGACTGCAATCCTTCCAAATTTCATAACTCTAGCTTCACTTCTCTTCGAGTTATCACGAAAAAAGTATTTTTGATATACACATACACAAACACAGGCACAATCACACGCACAAACACATACGCACATACACACACTCATTTTTTTCAAAAAACCTCATTTTTGGACTCTTGAGATCGAATCATATCAAGATATGTCAAAAAATGAATTTAGAAAATTTTCGTCGTTACAAAGCTTCTTTTATGAGGAAGCAATTTAATAGGATAAGTTCGAATTATAAAAAAATTTGCTGAATCTACCGAATTTTCAGGTAACGAAGGGGCATTATCTATAGTTTTTTGTATGGAATTTACAAAACACCAACAAAATTTTAGATATTTTCAGTAAAATGTGAACATTTATATAGTTAGAAAAATATTGAAAGCCTATAAGTAGATAAATTTAGGAATCTCTTGAATCGATTTCGTTCAGAAACATACATATTGGTATATAAAGTTTATTAAAAATTGTATTTGAATTTAATTAGAAATTGTTTCTAGTCTATATATATATATAAAATTTGAACTGATTCACTACAATATTTTATTGCATCCAAAGAAATAGTTTTTTTTGTTATTGAGATATATAACATCTGAAATAAATTTTGAAAAAATCATTAAACAAATTACATTGTTGAATTCAATATATTTCCCTTTATATTCGCTTCAAATTCTGTAATTCTCAAATATGTATAAATTTTCCTAATAATTCAAGCGAAAATAAATTCTTTTATCGTTATATTCTCAAAGAGTTACTTTAGGTTTAAAATTACTTCTACGGAAATAACAAGCGTTTGTTCCTCTTTATTGATTACAGACTTTCATGATTACGCCATTAATTTTCTCGTTTCACTGAAAAGATTTTTTTTCAAAATCCTCAAATTGCTTCAATTCGTTTTGTGTATTTTTCCCTGGAGAAATGGAGTGTGGTTAAAAAGTACTGTGTATTTCATACATCATGAAGTAAAGTGCTGAGTGCAGGTTGGTCAATTATCCGTGACGGTCGTATCCTTGTTTTCATTCTAACTGCTGCGTAATCAAGGGATGATTGCCGTCACAAAGCCCGTTGATTGGCTCGTTTATGTTACCATAATACGCAGAACGCCGAGAGACGGAAATACAACCCCTGAATGCGGTAGGACAAGAGTTCTCCGTCACCCTCAGAACAGATTCACGCGGGAAGTTTTCGCTTGAAAGTTATCCCTCTATCAGTGGCGTCGCAATTTCGGTGTGAGTTTTTCGAGGGTTGATGAAAAGGAATATACACACGCGCGACCTTTTATAACCCTTCATGTGTTTCGAGTCATCTTGTAGTCCTTTTCTGTATTTCAATTGAACCTTCAAGATTCTAATTTTTTTGGGCATTTTTATCAGCAAAATATTAAATTTTCGTTACTGTATTAAAACTGAGACTTTTGGTATACCACATTTCCATTCGAGGGTGTTCTCAAAGAATGTGGTGTAGAAGGAGCATTGTTTGACAAGAGTGAAAGAAATTTTCTGAAATGGTTTGGTCATGTTGAGAGAATGGATGACGTTTAACGAAGCAAGTGTACTTAGGTAAGGTGAGTGGTAGCGTACCCAGAGGTGGACCGAAGAAAGAATGGTTGGAATGTGTGAATGAGACTCTGAAGCGAAGGAATATAAGGAGTCGTGAAAACACAGCAGCGTGCATGAAACGATGTATGGATGTAGCGGAAGGAAACGATGTATGCAATAATAGGAATGTATGGAGAACAGTTGTTTGTAAGAGGAAAAGTGATGCCTGAAACGAAAGATTTTGGATACTAATGGGCCCGCGTGAAGAGATTTTGTAAGTGGATAATTTTGATGGCTTTGTGAAGCTTTTCATCTAGGGTGATTGCTAGAGAGATTGATCGACGACCCGTATTGAAGCGATGTTGTGGAACGAGTGTGTTGTATGTATGGACAGCATGAAATGGACTTCCAGATTGATCTAAAAGCTATCCCTTCTCCTAAACATCCCTTTCTTACCCTTACTAAATAAATTCCTTGAACCCCGGTAGAATAAGGAGGCTAGAACCGAACGACTTACGCTCACCCCGAAAGGGATTTGGCTTAATGGTATAATAATAATAATAATATATAATTAGTATTCTTTATAAAACGTTATGACTAAAAGAATTTGTCTAATACATAATATACATGATCTTAAATGTAGACCTTCTCATGCTGCACTCCCTCGTACATTTTTACTATCTCTTTCTATTTCTTTTCACCCTTCAATCCTTCACACATTTTTAACATTTTCTTTTTTTTCCTTTCACCTAAATCTGTTTTACTTGACCCGCCTTCACACGCTGTAGCTTTCTCTTTTCTTTGATGACACATCCCCTTCTTCACATAAGTCACACTGCACTCCCTCACACATTTTTACCATCTCCTTCTCTTTCCCTTCATTCTGCACTCCAACATTTTTACATCTCCTTCTCTTTCTTCCATACTTTTACATTTGTTTCACTTGACCTCCCTTCATATGCTCTGACTTCTTTTTTCTTTGACGACACACCCTCTTATTGACATAACTCACCCTGCACTCCCGCACACATTTTTCCCATTTCTGTCTCTTTCTGTTCATTCTGCGCTCCCTCATACTTTTTTACCATATCCTTCTCTTGCTTTCCTACTTTTTCATCTGTTTTACTTGACCTTTCTCCAGTCGCTCTAATTTCCTTACCTCTAATTTTTCATCCCTCGACAGAAAACTAACAATTTTTCACTTTTCACTGATAGTCTCTGTCTTTCCCTTCCTTTTCTTACTGCCACCAAACTACTTACAACTTTTTCCCCTACTTCTTCCACAATCAACTTTCACTCTATCCTACCTATTACTTGTTCTTTTCACAGTTTTCTAAAATCTCACTTCACCCTCCGTCTTTCATCCTTATCAAAAAATCTTCTCATGCTCTACTTTTTTCTACCTCTATTTTACATCATTCGACGAGCTACTCTCATTTTTCCTGATAACATAGACCCTTTTACAAAACACCCCGTCACATCCATCTCTCATCTTAACTGAAATCCACATAAATCGACGAATTTTTTATAGTTTTCACTTACTATTTCTAATCTTTATTCAATTAACCCACTATGAGTTCCACTCCCTTTCAGCCTATTCATTTTTCTCCTTTTTTCATATTCTTCACTTCAAACGCCTCTACTTTACTCTTCTTTCAAACTCTTGCTTTATCACTCTTCACAGTTCTTCTTACGCACTCTGTTCTCCTGCTTCTTCTTCTTTTCTTCTGCACCACCTATTTCAGTCATCTTCATTTTTTCTTCTTCCTCCTTTCGCACCCCAATCGATTGCTTCTACCTGCACCCGTCTGATCATTATCGTCTTTCCTCTTTCTCTAGATTCCATCTCGGATAGAGACGCGCGCCAAACTGCGCCTGTTTCCAGCTCCTGGTGAAGTTAGTTGCATAAGGATATTTTTTGCTGCAAAAGAATTCCTTTTGAAACAAGTGGAAATCCTCTTATCCTTGAATGCAAGAGGAAATTCTATTTGTGCCAAAAAACATCCTTTCAGTGTCAAAATGCCCCCTAATTTTCAGCAGAATTCAAAAATAATATTGAAGGTTCTCCCAAGCAGGTTTTCGAAAATAATTCCTATTTTATTTGAATAATCTATGCTAATTGATTTTTTTTTACTTCGTGAGGCATACAATGTACTCTTTTTACTTAAATACATAATTTAGATTTTTAGCATATTTTTCAAAAAAACTTAGCATTTTATTTTCAAAAACCGGGTTGGAGGTACCCTAAATAATTTTTTACTATTCTGCCAAAACATGTGATGTGATGTATTTGTGATATATTTTGCGTAAAAAAGCATACAGTACGCATGTTGAGGTAAAAATACACAAATAGCGATTATTTAAACAAGATATACATTCTACTTACAAAAACCCTCTTGGGGGGCCCCTTTCCTCCAACTCTACTAAAAATCAGGGGTCATTTTGACACCAAAAGTAGCACTTTGTAGGCATACGATTTGAGACAAAAAAGAAAAGCCATTGTTTAGACCATCCTAATATATATTCTAATAATTTTACTATCTTTTATTACTAATTAGCAGATGAGGATAAACTCATAATCTATCAGCTTTAATACGTATTATAAATAAAATTAGTTTTTAGTCTTCTCAGAATAAAAAAGTTGTGTTTTAAATAAATAATATATATAAAAAATTGGTCGAACAACCACCGCAGGGTCCCCCTGGGAGCGACTGCCATCCATGAAAATGACACCGGCTCCCAG
>JAUMHM010000088.1:784657-795461 GCA_032362435.1 Melikaiella ostensackeni | reverse complement strand
CTTTTGACATCCATAAATAAACAAAAAATAAAACTAATGAAGTGTGCTACTTTTTCGCACTGTAGTACTGTATAATTCTAAAATAATTATTCATTATTCACCCATACCACTCATAATGTTCAGAATTTTTTATGGAAGTAATTTTTCCTTTTTCCTTTCATAAGTTATTTGAAATTAATTTTTATTCTAATTTTCAATTTATAATTCGTATTACAAAAAAATATAAATAATTAGAGTTACTTATACAGAAAAAACGTTCTTCAATCTCTACTTAGAGTGTTCTAAATCGGGGTTTGAAAGTCTGACGTCAGTTCCATTGTCCAATTTTCCTTGACGCTCGGTCTAGGACGGCTAGGTATGTACACACATCTGGCGAAGGAGTATCGAAAAGTCGATCCGATCCCGAGTCGATATATCGACTTTCCGACACCACGTCGAGCCGAGACCAAACCGATACCGAGTATCAAAAACCCGATCCCGACCCGAGACAAAACCGACTCGATCCGATTCGATTCCGAGAAAGTATCGTATCGGACGGCACCACTACTTGTGGCACCCCTGTGACTGGTCACAGAAATGATGTAGGTCACATCCCTACCCCTTTCAAACGTCTCGTTGGGGGAGTGGGAAGGCACCCCTTTTACTGGTCACAGAATAAGTGTAGGTCACATTTCTGCCCCTTTCCTACATCTCGTGGAGGGAAGTCGCCCCTGTGACTAGTCGCAGAAATAATGTAGGACACATCCTTACGCCTTTCCAACCAATGCCCGCTCTCGAAAGTTTCGCTTCTCCTAACCATTCTACGAGGGCATGTTCAGCCTTCCAAGAATTTTTCATATCATTTAAGTCCATTTTTTCAAAAACTATCAGTCGTAGAGTAAAAATGTATTGTACATAAAATATGTATTTCCAAAAAATCTACAACCTTTATATGAAACATTTCTGTAAATTTTTACTATTCACTAAGATAAAAGCAAAAAACTATGATTTTCATGGGTTTTCTTATGGGTTTCACCATGAAAATGGAATTTGCGCCTACTTTCACTATCATTTTCGTAATCAGCGCATCAAAATACATAAATCTACGGAGTTTCGAATTAATAAGAGGTATGCGCTTTTCGGAAGTACATTGAAATTCCAATATGAGTCCGACTTTGGGTTTTGCTCAAAATGGCCTTGGACATATATCCGTCGGGCTCGGATGTCAACAATCAGGGCCGCATGAACCATTTCTATTTGATTTTCGTTCGCAGTAAAAAATATTTATTTAATTTCTTTAAATGCTTGTTTGTTTTGAAGAATAAACGCTGCCTCTTGTTTTCCTGCGTTATTTTTGTAACACATAACGCAAACACTGAGAGCGAATGAAGCGAAGTGCGGACCGAGTGAATTGACGAAACTATGCCCTTGCGTGGCACCGCCCGCTTTATTAGTGAGATGCTGGAGGAGTTTGCTGGCTTTAGAGTGGTGCCCTCTGTACCCCTTCGTCCCGTGGTCTCGGAACGAAATTCTCGGAACGACATATCGTAAACAGACTTATTAGAGACTTTCAGTGTGTATCCATTTTTACTATACATTGAACCAAGCTCTCAGCCATCCATTTTTTTAAACATTAATTAAGTTTAATTACTAGTACTGATTGTAAAGACATAAAAAAATTCATCCCCCTGAAGAAAAAGTCCAAAATAATTTCTACTGCGATTTGAACCATATACCCAATTCTAGAGTTAAGAAGCGAGGTCAAATAAAGCGATTTAATTTGATCGTTACACTTTCAATCTTGTGAGCCTTTTTATTACCCCTGATTCTCCTCCGTAATCCTTTAATCGCATATAGCGAGAATATCCGCAACACTTGGATTTCTCACGACTTATTTACAACAAACGTTGGTTGATTTGACAAAGCCGCAGGTCCATTTATGCGAGAGAATATTATAGGGCACAGTTGAGGAGCGGCTTGTTATCCGCTCATTGAAGTTAACCACGGGGCTAAGTGTGCGGGGGCGAGGGCGGCCTCTGCCGCTCTGGATACTGTAGACGTTTTGAGTCTAGATAAGGGTAAAGGAGGTGAGGGGGTGCGAGTGTTGCGAGCCAGCCAATCAGAGGCCAGATCGTTGCCGAGGTAACCGCGAGAGGATTGCGAGAGATTATTCGACCGAGATTGAAAAGTTAGTGTGGAGTGACGGAGAACTGCGAGGAACTTCCCCACTTTACAGATGGGGATGAATTCAAATGTGTTATGTATGTGTGAGAGCAGTTGGAGGGTTAATACGCGATACTAGGTTTGTTTAACGACAGTTATTTATTTTCTGGAATATGGTATATTATTGTTAACTAGCAAAATGATACGAGCGCGATTAGTTTCTGATTTGCCTTTTAGTTCGAAATGCAATTAAGATTCACCATCAACAATTCCACAAGTTTTTATGTTTTCTTATTTTCATTTGACACAAGCAATTTCAAATTCAAATTTCAACTCCAAAATTATACAATTTTTATCTAAGATTCTCATTTTAGTCATTCTGATCAGATCGAACAGGAGATTCCGTTTTACCACCCGCAAACCAGAAATCTGTCGTACCAACCCATCTAACTGATCAAATCTTAGAAATATTTTTACGTCACTAAGACAATATGGACATTCTTAAATAAGATATTAAATAAAATTTTCTGTCAAAAAAGGATCGTCCGGCAAACGAAAGGTCCTGTGTTCGAATCCCAGAGGAATTGAAAGGTGATCCTTTTTTCATAGAAAAGTTTGTTTAATGTCTTATTTGAAAATATCCATCTCGTCTTGACGTAAAAATATCTCTAGGATTTGATTAATCTTAATCTGTTTAATTAATTAATCTGTTAGATCTGATCAGAATGACTAAAATGAGAATCTTAGATAAAAATTGTATAATTGTGTATGTATAGCTAGAAAGCGTAAGGGTTTCTGTGAGAAAAGGTTGACTGGACCCCTCCGTAGCTCAGTTGGTAGAGAAGTCGTCTGGCAAACGAAAGGTTCCGGGCTTGAATCCCAGTAGAGTTGAAAGGCGATCCTCTTTTCACAGAAAATTTTATTTAATGTCTAATTTCTAAGTTGTGCATCAATAATAATTGAAATATGTCAAATATCAATTACCAAAAATAATCAAAATATAATGAAGCTTTTAATTTTCAAATAACTTTGACTTAAAAGACTTCAATTCAAAATAATTCAAATTTAGTTTTAAGCTTGTCAAACTTAACTAATTCGAAGTACTAAGTATTTAATGAATTGGATCATTTAAAACTTGATCAATTATAAACTCAAAGCGTTTGAAATTATATAACAACATTCACGTATTTATATCCATAGAGTTCTATAGAGTTATCCTTTTTTTTAACTATTTTTCTATTCCGCGGAAGCGCTGCAATCCCTACAGCGTCAGCAAGAATTCGAGAATCGAATTCGGAAAGAAATATCAAAATAGTTGAGATTATTTACTTCACATCAATCTCAACTACAAAAATGAATTTTTCCAAAACTAATTTTAGACAATTTTGACAGGAATGAAAGAGAAAATTGCATTTGTTTAAGTGTGGAAAAAAATCAAGAACTGAATTCGGAAAAATTTAAAATAATTATCCTTCCTTTCAAAAATAGTGTTTGATATTACCGGCTCTGGACGTTTCACTACCAGCACTTCTGTTTTCTTCTTATTAACTTGAGCTTTTCCGGCCCTTATAGCCGTTTCCTTCTTTTCTGCTTGCCATTCTAATAATTTAAGTTTTATTTTTTACCCCTGTTTAAAAGTTCAAGAGTCCTAATTGTAAGTTAGATTGAGAAACGAACATTTCAGAAGTTGAGATTGATACAAAGTAAATAACAACGACAATTCTGATATTTCTGTACAAACTCGATCTTTACATTTTTGTTAACAGTTTGGCGATTGCAGCGCTTCCACGGAATAGAAAAATAGTTTTAAAAAAGAAAGATAGCTCCATAGAACTTCATGGGCGCAAAACTTCTGTTGATCCAACTTCAATCGGAAGGACAATCTTGCAAAATGTTAAATTGACATCAGTCATTGTTTATAAAAAATGGAATATAAGTAAAAACAATTTTGGGGAATGACTAGTTGTTTAAAAAATCAATAACTGAAGAAGAAATGAAGGTGAAAGAGGTGGGATGTTAAAGGTCAGAGGAGAAAGCTGAGAGTTCAAAGGTCATAGGTCACGAGTCAAAAGTGAAAGGTTAGAGGTCGAAGATGAAAGATCATAGACCAGAGATAATACCTCAAGGGTTATGTGTCAAAACTGAAAGTTCATATTTCAAAGGCTAAACGTGAAAGGCCAAAAGTGAGAGGTCATAGGTCAAAATTCTTTCAATCTTCTTCCCATCCCCTCTTCCTCTTTCCAATATTCCTGAGTTTTTTTGGGAATAAAACTCTACATTTGAAGGGTGGCAGTAGCATTTTTGAATTCGCCCGAATATTGCTTTCTGATTTGTTGAAACTAATTGAGCCAGCGCGAATTGAATGCGTGTCAATTCGCCCTAATTCGTGGTCAAGGTCATTTCGAAAAAAATTGATAAAAAGCGCATGACTCAAGGCTTAAACCAGCGATCCCAAGTGTATGAGTCCAGAGGGTGACCACTGAGCTACGGGACTCTTTGGTAAATATTTAGAGATGCATGAACTTTCCCCAAATTTTATTTTCCCTAAAATCATTTAATCGAATAGAACTTTTCTGTCATTTTCATTTATCCCAATTGCCAATTTACCTAATTTTTATTTTTCCGTATCACTTTTTGGGATAATTTTTATTTTTCCGAATTACCATTTGTCGTAATTTTTATATTTCCGAACGACGATTTGACATAACTTCGATTTTACCGAATTAAAATTTGACATAATTTTTATAATACCGAATTACTCTTTAACATAATTTTTTATTTTCCAGAGTACCATTTGTCATAATTTTTATTTTACCGAATTATCATTCGTCATAATTTTTATACTTCCGAATTACCATTTGACATAATTTTTATTCTACCGATTTATAATTTAACGTAATTCTTATAAAACCGAATTACTATTTGACATAATTTTTATTTTTCCGAAACACAACGTGACATAATTTTTATCCTTCCGAATAAGCACATAACCTAAAATTCATTTAAACGAAACGCCATCCGTCATAATCCACATTTCGTCGAAACTGCATGTAACCTTGCATGTAACATAAATTTCATTCTTCCCAAAATGGCGCCCGGCTTCCTGAATGGCTGAATAATGCCGCGAAATTTGAATCAGCCAATAGCAACGCCGAACGCCGTTTTAGAAAGAATGAAATGTTTCATGCAGTTTCGATGACATGGGGATTAAGACAGATGGCGTTTCGTTCAAATGAATTTTAGGTTATGTACTTATTCGGAAGAATAAAAATTATGTTACATAGTGTTTCGGAAAAATACAAATTATGTAAAATATTAATTTAGTATTATAAAAATAATGTTAAATTGTAATCCGGTAACATAAAAATGATGTCCAATGGTAATTCGGAAATATAAAAATTATGACAAATGATGATTCGAAAAAATAAAAATTATTCAAATAGTAATTCGGTATTATAAAAATTATGTCAAATGATAATTCGGAAATATAAAAATTATGAAAAATGGTAATTCGAAAAAATAAAAATTAGATAAATTGGCCGAACTTAGGTGAATTAGAGCTTGACTTCAAACCGGGTAATTAAACTGAATTTGCTGATACTGTAATTGATTTGTGCTGATGCATATACACGAACTGACTCCCCTCAAAATTTTTCGCTGAATTCGGGCCAATAGGATATTCGAAGATTATATTACTTTTCACGAATACACACGAATTTACAACCTGCTCCAGTTCGTGATTGTCGCAAAGCGAGATTCGCGGGGGCTCCTAGCGTATTTTTCTCAAGTCGCCCCAATTAATTTCTTTTTACTAGGAACCTAAACTTGGAGCAGACTCGGCTACTGATTGCGATAAAAAATGCAATTTTCAGTTTGAATGAAAAATAAAAACTTACACCCGAGATACTAAGTGTCTGAATGCCGATCCGATTATGAATCGTCCAATAATTTTGAAGTTGGAATTTCAAAGGTTTTGAAAATCGGCTTCCGCTAGCCATTAAAAGTCGAATTTTCAATCTTTCACAAAAATAAAAGCTTACTCCCAAAATATGGGGATGCTGTACAAGAATAAAGAATGTTTGATCCAAAAAAATTATTTTCTTCCGAAAAAATGAACATTGAAGCTCTCGGAAACCCAGTATGATTAACGTTTTTCAGCTGAAAGGCCAATAAAAATAAGAAAATTACATATTTCTGCCCAATAAACGATAATTATTTCAAGAAATATTGATACAGAATGGGAGAAAAAAATTATTGCAACGTTAAAATCTTAACTAAATTTGAAACAAAATTTGAATTTAAGCATTTTTTCATTACTATATTAGAAAATGAGATTTTAAACAAATCCTCCTAAAACAACGTGTATTTAATTTCTTAAGAATTTTTCATGCAATAAACCCATTTTCGCAAAAAATGGGTTATCTAGTTCTGTACTGCTGCCTTTAATTTATTAAAAGATTAATTATAATAACATTACAGTAATTATCGGATTCTCATCAATGTTTAGAGAATGAATTGAGATTTGAAATGAACCTGTTTTTTTAGTAGAGTTGCGTTTAAAAAAATGCAAAGTTTACCGCAGATATGAAAACTGCAAATTATATCGAGTCTCATCAGTGGTGGGTCGAGCGTTGAGGACACGTTGAAAATGTTTATTTTTCCACATTTCCACACGCATGTCCCCACTTAGGCATGGAGCTTTGCGCGGCTACTCGAGATTTTCTGGCACGTAAATAATTAATTCCTATACCTACCATGGCGAGATTCATTCCCAGCTTATCTGTGTCAGAACGCAAAATAATGCAACACAGGTTCATGAGAGAAAGCGTGTATACCAAGATATAGGAAAATATGAGAAAACCTCTTTGGCAATAAGCAGAGATAGAACCTAGGTTTACTGACGTGGAAACGCAGGATAATGACTACTTTTTCATCTTCTAATTACGCAGTAATTAATTGAAATGTTTCCTCGTTGGCAAGGGCACTCGAGCAAAATGAGACCAAAAAGCCTTTACCGCGAAACGAATTTCTTTTTTCTTTTCTTTTTTAAGTCAGGTTTTTACCGCTGTGATGACTTCTGTAAAAATTATCCAGACCCCGCGGATATTATACCGATTTATTATTCCTTCGAGGTCCTTGCGGTGCGCTCACTCGCGATGAGTGTCCTTGGATCGATTTTCACACTGCCGTCACAATTAGCTCAGAAATGCAGAACTTTTTCAAATAATGGGCTCTGTAAATCTGCTCCGATGATCGCGATCATTATAACAAATTCAAATTGTAATGCCGCCGCACGCAGGAATGATTATCATTTTTCATTCTTCGGGAAATTAGAAGGAAGAATCTGCAAGCAAATTCAAGTGTTCTTGAATCACAAATTTTTTCATAATTACAGTCATTTTTAGCGCTGATATTCAGCATGAATATTTACCATATCTTAGCAGGGCTGCCACAGCCTAACTTACTTGAAAAAAGTGGAAAATGTTAACTATTTTAACCGAAAAAGTGACCCAAAATGACTAATTTCTAACTCAAAAAGTGTCTAATGTGCATTTATAATGTATCTTAATATTCTTTTGAATTAAAAAAAAATTCTGAAGAATTTCATGGAGTTTATAAGAAGTTCAGGTCAATTTTAGTGAATCCAGGATAAAATCATAAGGATTCAGAGTGCATTTAAAACAACTCAAGTTAAAATCAAACGAGTTTAAGGTAAATTAAAACAAGTTGACAAAAACCCAATATTAATTTCAGTAAACTGAGATAAATTAGAAGAATTGAAGGAAATTCAAGAGACTTTGATGAAATTCATAGGAATTTGAGTGAATTGAACAAAATTTTAATAATTAAAAAGTTGCTATTGAATTGAATAAATTGGAAGTGAACAGAATTCAGGTCAAATTCAAAGAAATTTAAGTGACTTGAAAATGAATTCCAAAACTAAAAAAAGCAATAAGTAAAATAAAATCTGGGTGAAGAAAAGAATTCAGTGAAATTAATAAAAATTCAAGTGAATTGAAGAAAATTCAAAAATATTTTTTGAAAACTAAAAAAAAATCCATTCGATTGAGTAGAATTGAGTGAATTTAGAAGAATTCAAGTAAATTAAGAAGAACTCAAGGCCATTCAAGAGAATTTGATGTAATTCATAAGAATTTGAGTGAATTGAACAAAATTACTTCAACAGAATTGAAGGAAATTTTTAAAAAAATTAATAAATAAAGTAAAACCAATGAATAAAATAAAATTTGAGTAAACTTAGAAGAATTTAAGGGAAATGAGAAGAATTTGATGAAAATGATAAAAAATTCAAGTGAACTGAAGAAAATTAAAAAATATTTTAAAAGCTAATTGAATTTATTAAACTCGGAGTAGATTTAGAAAAATCCAAGGGGATTCAAAAAGAATTTGATGAAATGCCTAAGAATTCAACTTGAGTTTTAAAATATTAGAGGTCGAATTTAAAATTAATTTTAAATATCCATTAAATTGAGTGGAATTGAGTGAATTTAGAAGAAATCAAGTAAATTCAAAAAAGTTTAAGAGAATTCCAAAGAATTCAAGTTGAATCCTAAATGGAATCAAATGAATTGCAAAAAATTCAAAAGATCCAAAATATTCCACTGATTTAAGTGAATCTAAAAGAGTAAAAAAAATCAGACAAATTCTAAAGAATTTAGACTAAATTCCAAATGAATTCTAATTAAATTGAAAAAAATTCAAAACATCCTAAATATTCCACTGATTTTAGTAAAATTGGAGTCAATTTAGAAGAATTCGAAGGAATTTAAGAGACATTGATGAAATTTATAAGAATTTGAGTGAATTGAATAAAATTACTTCAACAGAATTGAAGTTAAGTGAAAAAAATAAAAAAAATGATGGATACAATAAAATTCAGGTAAACTTTGAAGAATTTAAGGAAAATGAGAAGAATTCGATGAAATTGATAAAAATTTAATATGAACTTGTTAAGAATTACAAAACATTTTAAAAATTCACTGAATTAATTGAATTTGGAGTAAATTTATAAAAATTTAAGGGAATTCAAGAGACTTTGATGAAATTCATGAGAATTCAAGGTGAGTTTAAAAGACTTCACGGTGAAGTAGAAAAGAAACTGTGAAAAATCCATTGAATTGAGTGGGATTTAGTGAATTTAGAAAAATTCAATTTAGTTCAGAAAGATTTTTAAAAATTATTAATAATTCAGGTTAAATTCCACACGAATTTAAATAAATTTAAAAAAAAATTTATGCCAAAATATTCCATTTATTTCAGTAAAATTGGAGTAAATTTAAAAGAATTCAAAGGAATTCGAAAGAATTCAATGGAACTCATTCGAACTCAAGATGAATTTAAAAGAATTCAGGGTGAATTAAAAATAGTCCGAGTGAATGGAACAAAATACTTAGAATCCAAAAATTCCCATTGAGTTCAGTGGATTTGAAGAAAATTCCAAATAATTCAACAGAATTGAAGAAAATGCAACATAGACCTGAATTCAATGGTGGTTACCACTTGGGTCCCTGTTTCAATTTGTAGAAAGATAAGTGACTACAGTGACCTCTTCATTTAAAAAAGTGACTGTAGTAACTTCATTTATAAAAAAGAGACTAAAAAGTAATTTGAGAAAAAAGTGACTTAAAGTGACTCACGTGACTGTGTGGCAGCCTTCCATAACTAGGGACCTATGAACTATAACCTTCGACCCATCACATTTGACCTCTGAACTTTGCTCTCTGAACTTGGCCCTCTGACCTTTAGTCTATGACCATTAATCTTTTACCTTTGAAATTTGACCTTTTGTCCTGACCTTTGACCCCTGGCTTTCTTTTTGAATTTTAGGTGTCATTTTTGTTTATAAAAAATAAAATTTCGTACACTTTAAAATATAATAAGAAGAAAGACCCCTTATGGCTTCGAAGCCCTCAAACTGCTGATCCTTCAAGCTATGAAATTACGATTGCACCCCTTATTTTTTGTAGAAGACTTCTTTGATGACTTTTGTGATGGTTATTTTAAACTTTTGAACACTTCGTTATTCGCCTCGGCATTGCTGGACTGGGGCTACTTGACAAGATGGAAAAAACAATGCATGCCTTTGTGAATGGGTTGTACTGGTAGGTACAATTGTTCTCCTATTGTTCTCGCCATTGTTCCTGGTAACTCTTTCGCGGTAACGAGAAGGAACCTCAATTAGAACGGTTTGAGGGTTTAAACGCCTAGAGGCTGCCTAGTTTAAAGGGTCTAAGGGTGGGTGTTGGAGGGACAAAGTATGAATAAGGTAATGAAATTAAAAAGGTGCAAATGCATTCCAAATCTATGTAAAGTATACAATTATTTTCAAAACATTCCGTAAAACAGGGTGGAGTCGCCGTTCATTTTTTGTGGTTTTTCTCAAAACATTTATGAGAGGAATTAAAATTAAAGATTGAGGCTAAAAATATCTAATGTCTGAATATTCCCCTTTCTAATCACGAGAAAAAGAATCTAAATATATTGCTTAGCAAACTATTTATTAATGGTTGTAGCGTGAGAGACTTTACCTTAATATATATATATATATATATATATATATATATATATATAAAGGTCAAACAACCACCGCAGGGTCCCCCTGGGAGCAACTGCCATCCATGAAAATGACACCGGCTGCCAG
>JAUMHM010000088.1:772134-782418 GCA_032362435.1 Melikaiella ostensackeni | reverse complement strand
AGAAGAATTGAAATCGGCCGAACGAGAGCGCCACACGGTGACGAGTCCTAAAACTTTTTGATCAAGGTGGTATTTTACTCTTGTCTCAGACAAATTGAATGCATATCATTCATTAATTAGAACAGGTTTTTTTAGGTTATGTTTGGGCTTTTAAACATTTTTCACAGATAACTTTTATTAAGACCCCTGCTAAAATCTTCATTTAATTGAATTATATACATATTTTGTAGAAATAATATATATGTAATTCTAAAAAATCTATTTTCTTTTTGTTAATTATAAATAGTGGCTTTTTAACTTATAGAATCATTCATTGGACCAAAATTAAAAATAATTAAATCACTATTCTGTAAATAAAAAATAAACTTCATTTATTTATTACATTTATAATTAATAAATTATTATAATATTCATAATAAATATTATAATTCTACATCTAGTAAAGTATATTTTTCATTTACAGAACAGTGATTTAATTATTTTAAATTTTGCTCAGGATGAATTAATTTTGGTCTAATGGGCAAATCTGTGAGTTGAAAAGCTATTATTCATAATGAACAAAAAAAATGTTTTTAGCGTTTCAAACAGCGCGCTAAAAACATCCAATCAAACGCCATGCGCGACGCATACGCAGTACCGCGTGGAGCTCGTGTTGGGAGCACTGGCTCATTTGACCCTGACTGTTTATATCGTAGAAATTCTTGGAAGAGCCTCACGGTCATCGCAGACCATACCCGAAACTGGCGTTTAATGGAGAGTTGAGTGTACTTAGACTATATTTCTGAATTTCAGTGAGGTTAATACGAACTGATATTATATTTAGTTACATCATTTTTATCAATGAAGTGATAGAGGATCCTATCCCACATAATCCAGTCGCCAGTAACACTTCTGTATGCACTAAACGGTCGAAGCAGTAACTTTGGCTCAAAAACTACGCAAACAATTATGAATATTAAGGTTACTTTTTCGAAATCTGGTGCAAAAATTTTTTTAAAGATTTTTTTAACCAATTACGTCATTTTTGGAGAAAAAAAATTTCTGAAATCATTTTCGGAAAGTTCATAGAAAAATCAAACTTTTACTTCTTCACAAATTTTTTATACAACGAACCGTTTTCAAGTGAGAATGTTATAAACAATTAGATTTGCACTAAACTTGATATATTTGCGGCTGCATATCTCGGCGCCTATTGGTTCGAAAAAATTTCGAAAAAAATGTAAATTATTTTTTAGGACATTTGTTTCACAAAAAAAGAAAAAATTTTCTAACGGAGCTGAAACTTTTGTTAATATATAAATGTTAAAAATAGTATTTTTTTAAAAACTACGAGTACAATTTTTTGAACTTCTCAATAAGACTTGACAAAAGCTCAATCGCTTTTTTCTTAAAAACAATAATTATAAACAAATACGTATATTTTATATGGCTTTCGTTTTTAAACGTGCTTCTCAAATAAGATCAAACTTCCTTCTCATTTATGCATAAACATTTTTAAATTAATGGTCAAACCATTGACAACTGTAATCATTTTTATTTGGCGTCATCCAGAAGCCTTACTAAAAGTATTAATAATAATTCTTTTAAAAAATTCTTCGTTCGTTCTTTAAAAGCTCTTTCATCTAACATTTTCAAATTTTATACCAAAAATTTAACCGAAATTAATCTGTTTCTATTAGTTTTTTAAAAAGTTCTGCGTTACGCTTTTTGAAAATTGTACGCAATATAATATATGGAGTCATTATTATCTATGATAAAATGAAAATACTATTGCATTTAAATAAAATAATGATGTTTTCTCCTTTTATGTAGGAAAATCGGTTTTCAGCGAAAAAATGGGGCGGGGGTCAAGCATATCTTGCGTAATATTGAGGTAGGAGGGTATATGAAATGCTTACTCTGGCTGACAAGGGCGGAGTGGGGGAGGGGGGTACAAGTGACCTGAAAAATGCTTACGTAATATTTGAATAGCCCCATTTTATTGTATCCTATCATTTTTCTATAAATTTAAATTTATTATTTCCAACGGACTTTTTCTCGATTAAAACAAAAACTACGTGTCTTACCAAAAAAGAGTTATAGCAAGTTTGTAGGTCTTTTCTGGGTGAATACTTTTGTCATGAAACATTTCATTGTATCTTGTGTCGTTTTTCCAAAAATGTAATTTTTCATTTTTAATGTAATTTTTCACTCTAATGTAATTTTTCACTTTAATCTAATTTTTCACTTTTCCGGATGAACAATTTTTATCTGTTCATTTTTTTTTCGTATCCTGGATAGTTTGACCGCAAAATGGAATTTTTCATTTTTTAGTATTTTTTTTTTTGTGGTAACGAACTCTCATTGAGATGAGAATGTAAAAGTCCAAGTAGGTCACACAATTCGTCTTGAATCGAGCAGTCCTTTTCATTCTTACATAAACTCTGAATAGTGTTAATAAAAAAAGTTTTACTGTAAAAATGAAAAAGTAGAATTTTCAAATATTATAAACGACCATAACTTCCTTAATTTTGAATAAAATGTATTAAAATTATAGGTCACTCGATTTGTTTCGAATCAAGGATTCTTTTTTATTCAACGTGAACTCAGAATTACACTGTAACCTCTATATACCGCTTGTCTCGGGCATAGCCTGCAATGGCCGTGACACCCTTCCAAGAATTTCTACGATGTAAACAGTCAGGGCCGTATGAACCAGTGCTCCCAAAGCGCTGTTTAAAACGCTTTAAGTTTTTTTGTTTATTATAAATAATGGCTTTTTAACTTACAGATTTATCCGCTAGACAAAAAATAATTAAATTTGAGCAAAATTAAAAATAACTAAATCACTATTCTGTAAATAAAAAATAAACTTTGCCAGAATGATAAATTATAAATATTATCATATATATTAATGTTTTATATTATAAATATGATACATAAATTAATTACATTTTTTATTTACAGAATAGTGCTTTAGTTATTTTTAATTTTTGTCTAATGGATAATTCTACAGGTTAAAAAGCCATTATTTATAATAAACAAAAAACGTTTTAAACAGCGTGCGAAAAGCGACCCGCGTTGGGACCACTGGTTGCGAACTTTAAAGTACGCAGTTATTTAAATTCAAGAAAAAACTCCAAATTTGTGCTCAAAAATCAAATTTTATCACAGTAATAAAGAATAATAAAAAATTGAGTACAGCACGTTTTTGAAAATATGACATCAGAGTCTTAAGTACTCGTACACTTTATATTGTGAAATTTCAGGCATCATACTTTTATCACGTACGGTTATGACGTTCTCTAATTCTTTAATATGATCAAGATCTTTCGGTGAACATTCTGTGCGCGATTTCAACCAATTTTTTGGTTTTGTTTGGTTGAAAAATAATCTGTATTGAATGTGGTATGAACTATTTTGTTGAAAATTCAACTACTTGGTTGAAAATTAACTTTTATATTGTAAATTCATATTTTCGAGTTCAAAATGCAACTTTTTTGTCGAATATTCGTCTTTTTGGCTTGAAATTTCAATAGTTTGGTAGAAAATTTAACTACTTGGTTGAAAATTCAAGTGTCTGGTTAAAAATAAACTTTTGTATTGAAAATTCATATTTTCGGGTTCAAAATTCAACTTGAGCTAAAAATTCAACTTTTGTTGAAAATTCGTCTTTTGGTTTAAAAATTCATCTCTTTTGGTAAAAATTTCATCTTTTTCAGTTAAAAATGCAACTTTTCGGTAGAAAGTTAATCTGTTCTGTTTAAAGATCCAACTATTTTGGTAGAAAATTCAACTCTTCTCTTGAAAGTCAACTTATTTGTTGAAAATTCATATTTTCGGGTTAAAAATTGAACTGTTTAAAAAAAAATCGTCTTTTTGGTTTGAAAATTTATCTCGTTTGGTGGAAATTTAATCTTTTTGGTTGAAAATGCAACTTTTTGGTAGAAAATTAATCTGTTTTGGTTGAGGATTCAAACTGTTTTGTTGAAAATTCAACTATTTGATAGAAAATTACCTATTTTGTAAAAAAATCATCTTCATGGTTGAATTCAACTGTTTTTGATTTAAAATTTGAATCGTTTTTGGTTGAAAATTGAACTATGTGGATAAAAATTTATGTATTTTCTTGAAAATTCGTCTTTTTGGTATAAAATTAATCGTTTCATTCGAAAAGGCAACTGTTTTGTTGATAATTCATCTGTTTCAGTAGAGTATTTAACTGTTTTGTGGAAAATTCGTCCTTTTTGGTTGAAAATTCAACTACTTGGTTGAAAGTGGAACTATTTTATTAAAAATTAATTTTTTCGGTTAAAGATTCATCTTTTGGGTTGAGAATTGAACTATTTAGTTGATAATTTGTTCTTACGATGAAAATGAATTTTTTCATCTAAAAATTTAGCTACTCCATTTTTGGTTTAAATATAATGTTTTTGAGTAGAAAATTCAACTATGTGGTTGAAAATTGATGTATTTTCTTGAAAATTAGTGTTTTTCGTAGAAAATTAATCGTTTTGGTGAGATTGGCCACTGTTTGGTTGATAATTAATCTATTTCAGTTGAGTATGTAACTACTCTGTTGAAAATTCGTCTTTGTTTTTGGTTGAATTCAACTGTTTTTGATTTTAAATTTTGATTTTGATTTTTAAATTTTTTTTTGGTTTAAATAACAACTACTTGGTTGAAAGTGAAACTAATTTGTTAATCATTCATTTTTTTGGTCAAAGATTCATCATTTAATTTGAAAATTCATATTTTCGGGTTAAAAATTAAACTTTTTTGTTGAAAATTTGTTTTTTTTTTTGTATGAAAATTTATTTGTTTTAGTTGAAATTTTATCTTTCGTCGTTAAAACTGCAACTGATTGGTTGAAAAATAATCTTTTTTGGGTGATGATTCAACTATTTTGTTGTCAGTTCACCTTCTTCGGTAGAAAATTAATCTTATGATTAATTTAGTTAATTACTGTGTTTAATTTAGGAAGCTTTGAAAATCGATTAGAAGATATTCTTAAACATATTAATTATCATCATCGAATGAGTAAATAAATTAATATTACTAAAAACATAATTATTCATTTCTTAAATTTTGTTCCTAAATTCCATGAATTTGAATAATTGAAACAAATTTTCATTTTTTCTTCATACTCAAAATTCAATGCATATTTAACATATTAATTCTTTGATTAAAAGATATTCTCCTGAGGATAGTAAAAGTGATACAAAAAAGTTTGATCTAAAACGGTATAAATCCAGTACTATAAAAGTTACTTTTATAAATAAAGAAATATTGTTATGCAATTTTAGATTACAACTTGGAAAAAAATATATCAAGCTCGAAAAAATTCCCTGACTTAAGAAAAAGTTCCCTGACATTTTCATATTTGTCCAGGTATATAAAAATTTCCTGACAATTCCAGGTTTTCCAGGTTTTCCAGGTGAGTAGAGACCCTGGCCTCTATAGCCAGTAGACACCTAGTTTTCAACTCCTTGTAAAATGTTATTGCGCCCTGCTGAGATTCAAGAAATCCCTCGCTTTACTCTATCAGATCCAATTTATTATCTAATCATGAAACAACTCACAAAAATCCATGGAATTATTTCCGATATTTCTATCACTTTTTTATCATATTTATATCAAAGAATTGCACATGAATAAATTGCAATAGAAACACCCTCAATTTCAATCAGCTTCAATGTCTCCACGAGCTCCTCCACTCTTTAAAATCCAAAATTTAATATATATTTAAAAACAGGGGATGAAAAGGTGCAAGAAACGAAAATTCGATACGTTTTCAACATAGTGTTCGAGGAGGTAGTTGAATTCAAAGTAAAATCAATGTCCCCACTTGACTATCGGATCCCCAACGCGCAGACGTCGTTTTCAGGATACCTATGTCCTGATTCTGCTTTCCTGAAGCCATACCGTTTGAATCGTCTTCAAACGACTCTTAAGTACTCGACTATTATCGTATCATATCATGACAAATCTCTTCTGGCAATTTAGAATAGCCAGGCGCGTGAAATTGCCGCTTAATAGGGAATTCCGATCGCTTGTTTCGAAAAACTACCCTTACTCACAACACGTTTATACCTACATTACGAGGCTATCAAGACACAGCCCCTCCCTAGCCACGATAAATAATAGTACGAGGCAGCCTCTACCTTCCACATAGTGTCCTGTTAGAAAAACAAGTTCGCACTTTGAAGCTCAATTTATGATAAATCCTGTTACCTCTGTTAATGAGAATATCAAACTCGAAATACCAATCTCACACAGTAAACCCCGCGATATCAAACCGTTGCATATCATTCTGATTATCAGCTTCACATCAAAATGATCCACTTTTGCAGATCAAAAATTAATTTGTACACAGCTTCATTCATATCTATCAAGTGGCAGTTGTTATGCTTCACGACTGTCATATGACCGACATAATATTTCTGAAACAAGGAATGTTTTAGAAAATGTTGAACTTCAGGGTAAAAGAAAAACTCCATCTCTCCTATTTTCGGCTATACGTCTCTACGGCTCAGGAAATTAATTTTTTCCCTTGTAAAAGTGTTTCTTTACATTTACGCAGTTTCGACTCCCACTTCTGGAAGATTTACTACTTCCTACGACCATCAAAAAATGTTTCAGGAAACACTGAATTTTCAAAAATAGTTGAATTTTTAATAAAAAACGATGAACTGACAAATAAAAATCTACCCTCTTTGCGGGCACATTCTCTTTGCCTCAAAAATGGCTGGTTAACAAAGTTGTCCTTTCTTTATATGCCTTAAGCAAGTGTGCTAAAGCATAATCCAATCCGATGATTCTTTGGAAAACTATCGGGTCCACAGACGAAGGACGACAGATGGACAGACACCGGCGTAAAAACCGTTTTTCTCAAACAAGGGGTCTCAAAACGTGGAGATTTGATGAAAATTGGGAAAGTGATTTTTCACATAAAACCAATACCTTCCCATGTGATGAAAATGTAAAAATGTAATAGGTGACATTACATGTAAAGAAAATTGTAATTTTAAATCAAAAAGATTTAGATCCAACCAAGAAAGAAGAATTTTTAACAAAATAATTAAATTTTCAACGAAATAATGAAACTTTCAACCAAGAAAGATGGAACTTTTAATCAAAAATATAATAGTAGACTTTTTAACCAAAAAGAATTAACTTTCAACTAAAAGTTGTTGGATTTTCAATCAAAGAGATGAATTTTCAACTAAAAGGATGAATATTTGACCAAGAAGATTAATTTTCTACAGAATACATGAATTTTCAAGTAAAACAGATGAATTTTTAGCTAGAAAAATTAATTTTTAAGCAAGAAGAAATTTCAACAAAATAGTTAAATTTTCAACCACAGAAATGGGTCTCCAACCAAAAAGATGAATTTTGCATTCTTAACGCAAGATGTAATGGTTGATGAATATCAACCAAAAAATATTTTAATTTCTAATCAAAAACAGTTGAGTTCAAGCAAAAAATACGACTTTTTAATAAAATAATCAAATTTTCAACAAAGCAATAAAATTTTTAACGAAGAAAGATAAAATTCCTAATCAAAAATATTATAGTAGGTAGACTTTTCAATCCAAAGGTTGGATTTTCAATCAAAGAAATGAATTTCCAACTAAACTGATTAATCTTCAACTGGAAAAGTTAAATTTTCAGCTTAAAAAATTAATATTTAACAAGAAAAAACAAATTTTCAATCTGAAAGGTAAATTTTCAACAAAAGAGATGAATTTTCGGCCTTAATGATGAATCTTCAACCTAAAAAACTGAATTTTCAACACAAGAGTTCAACTTCCAACTAAGTAGTCGAATTTTCCACCAAAGAGATGAATTTTTAACCTAGAAGATTAACCTTCTACCAAAAAGAACCAATTTCCCACAAAATGCACGAATTTTCAACCAAATGGTTAAATTTTCAACTAAGCGAAAAAATAAAATTTCTACCAGAAGAGATGAATTTCAAGACCAGAAAGACGAATTATTAACAAAAGAGTTGAGTTCTCAACCAAAAAAGATTTTTCAGTGAAGAGAGAAAAAAATTTCAACCAAATGGTTTAATATCTGGACAAAAAAAACGAATTTTCAACAAAATAGTTCAATTTCCAACTAAAGTGATGAATCTTCAGCCAAGAAAATTGATTTTCTTCCAAAAAGACGAATTTTCAAGAAAATAGTTCAATTTCAACAAAAAAAAATAATTTTTGACAAAGGGGTGTAACCTTTAACCAACTAATTTGATTTTCAACTAAACAGTTGAACTTGCTACAAAGTACTTAAATTTTCAACCAAAGAAGTGAGTTTTCCACCAAAAAGATGAATTTTCAATAAAAAAGGTTTTTCAACCAAAAATATAATAGTTCAATTCTCAGTTGAAGAAATTAATTTTCAACAACAAAAAAACACGAGTATTCAACAAATTATTTCAATGTTCAACAAATAAGTTAAATTTTCAAGCAAAATATGAATTTTGAACCAAAAAATGCGTTATTAACCAAATAGTTGAATTTTCAACCAAAAAAGACAAATGTTTAATAAAATACATGAATTTTCAACTAAAATGATGAATCTTCAACCAAAAAATAAATTTTTAACACAGTTCAACTTTCTGACCTAGCCCTATATGATTTTTTTCTGTTCCCAAAGATCAAGTCTGAACTAAATAGAACCAGATTCGTGTCGGTGGATGCTGTGAAGGAAAAGCGGCGCTGCTCACGAAAGACCTCTCAGAAAAGGGCCTGCGACATTGCTTCAAACAATGAAAGATTCGTATGGAGCGGTGTAGGGATCGGGAGGGGGACTACATTGAAGGGGATAACATCTTAATTGAATAACTTGGTAAATGAAAATTGTTAGAGCATCAGTCCGGTTATTTAATACCACACCTGGTAATTCAAAATTGATGCAAGAATAGAAGACTCCTTAAGTTGAGAGGGATTGATTGACCTGTTTGTATTTTTGTATTTCTATGGTGGTCACCACCTGATATTTTAAAAGATTTCCATTATTAATTTTGAATATTTAAAATAATCGTTAGTTTTTCCTCTATAAGGAAGTCCATAACTATAAATGTGATTCCCGGTTTGAATTTGTATTCCCAGTTAATTCCCGGTTCTCCCGGCCATTTTTAGCAAGTTTTGTAGTCATTTTTGTGTTCAAAAATTTTTTCAGTGAACTTTGAAAAATCTGCTGAACACTTCAGCACTTTCGATTGATAAAAATACATCAGAAGAAAATTCGAAAAGATCAGAAATTGAAAAATAGATAAACAACAGAATTGAAGAAATGCTTGTGTTTGCATTGGTTAAAATGTAATTATTTAAGTATGTAAGCTAGAAAGAAATAATTTGAAAAACACAAAAATGACTATTTGAAAACCCTATTTTTTCTGATTTTGTTTCCTTGGACTTTTCTTTTCTTTCTAATGTATTTTTATTAGTTGACAGTTCTCAGATATTCAAAACATTTTTAAATCTTAACTAAAAAATGACCGGTGTGAGAAATTTTTTAAAAATTATTATTCACGAAAGCAACAATATTATAAAGATAACAATTTTCCAAATACACAGTTTGCTACATATAAAACCAAGCCATATAACAATCAGCTCCAAATTAATTATACTTCATTAGAGGATCCTAGTTCGCTACTTTTTTGCACATTATTTTCGATTTCCCTACTCTCCTCTTTTCCTTGTTCTCCCACTTGAACGCGAAATGAATTAATAACACTCAATAAAAAAGTTCAACTATTTTTGGTTCAAAAGTCTACTATTATATTTTTGGTTGAGAACTCATCTCTTTGATTGAAAATTTTATTATTTGGTTAAAAACTAACTTTTCTATTAAAAATTTATATTTTCGTGTTCTGAAGCGTGAAACTTCAAATACTTGGTTAAAAATTCATCTGTTTGCTTAAAAATTCCACTGTTATGTTTAAAAATAAAGTCTTTTCTAGTTGAAATATCAACTATATTACATTTTTCATTCAGAATTCGTCTCTTTTGGTTGAAAATTCAACTACACTGAACTCTTGATTTATTTGCGCTCGGTTTATTGTCTTCCGAGAATTCAGCCGGCTCGCATTCGTGGATAAAAGGTTTCGAGGGGCAGGGAAAAAGGCGCGGCGAACGCGACACAATCACGCAGTGCCGTAAACACAAAGCGGGCAGTTCGAACACTCGCGTGCATATTTCGCGTTTATTTTTAAATACATGCGGAAAATTCTCTTTTCATTAATTAGTCTATATAATTAAAAAGGTCCATCCTTTATGATAATAAAAATCTACA
>JAUMHM010000088.1:761462-772034 GCA_032362435.1 Melikaiella ostensackeni | reverse complement strand
TCTTAGACATTTGTCCATGTATATATTAAACATCCAGGAGGACATAACGCAGCCTTGCCTAACGCCCTGCTTTATATTAAACCAATCGCTCAATTGTCTATTCACTCTTACACTCGCTTGACTACCATTGTATATTGTTTTTATAGCTCTTAAAAGCCAACCATTCACTCCATATTCTTTTAGGACTTCCCAAAGTGTAGATCTATTCACCTCATCGGAAGCTTTTTCAAGATCAACAAATACACAGGAAACTCTTCCGTTTACTCTTAAACTCTTTTCTATGATCTGTCTCAAGCTAAATATCTGATCCGCACATGACCTTCCGGGCATAAATACACTTTGAACTTCCCAGATCCTTTCTTTAGTTATTCCCATGATCTTCTCAATCAGTATTTTGGTGAATATTTTGCCCATGTTACTTAGTAGGCTAATCGCTTTATAATTGGCACAGTCGCCCTTATCACCCTTTCCCTTGTATATTGGGACGATAATCGCCTTTTTCCAATCATTTGGAACTTTACCATACATAACACACATATTCAAAAATTCGTTCAGCTGCACAAACAAACTTCCGCCACCGCTCTTAAGCATTTCAGCGGTGATATCATCCACACCAGAAGCCTTACCATTCTTTAGTTTCTTAATCAAGGATATAATGTCGAAATTGATTCTTCTCCCGCTACCTACAACGGGATTGTGCAACGTATTCTCTTCAATGGAAAGGTTGCTATGCTCCATAGCTTGACCTCCATACAATCTCTTGAAAAAATCTCTCATACAGTCTTCCACTTTGTCCGAATCCCATACCATTTCACCATCAGCATTCTTGATTCCGACTACATCAGTGCTAGAACTTTATTTCCTAACCTTCTTAACCCATTTCCAAAATAATTTCTTATTTCCTTCAAAGTCATTTCGCATTTTTTTATCTTCTTCCGCTTCGATTTTATCCTTGCTTTTTTTGAATAGTATCTTGACTTTTCTGCTTTTATCCCTGTGAACTTTCGGTAAGTTTTATGCAGGCCAAATCATTTTTGTGGGCACAAGAATTTTTTTTGTTCAAAAAACTGATTTTTTAAATTTTTTTCGCGAACCATGCGAGTTTCATAAAAGAGTAAGAGGTATTTTTTATAGAAGTTTTTGAAATGAGCAAACTTCTGTTTAGCGTTTTGTCAAATATGTCGTTGTTTTTTAAAAAAATTAGAATATTCCATTTCTTGAGAGAAAAGTCTCTTGACCAGAAATATAATTTGGCTTGCGTGAAATTTGGAAGATTTTTCCGTCATTCGAGTTCCAATTCAGTAAAAAATTGAGCAAAAAAGTGTTGTTTTTAAGAAAAGCGACTTTAAACCAAGTAGTTGAACTTTCGTCAAAAAAATTTCGATTTTTAATAAAAAAATATTCGATTTTAACCAAAAAAGACGAATTTTCAATAAAATAGTTGAACCCTCAACCAAAACAGATTAATTTTCAACCAAAAAGTTGAATTTTAACCAAAAAAGATGATCAGAAGAAATTTCTACCAAAAGAGAGGAAAATTTAAGCCTAAAAGACGAAATACAACAAAAGAGTTGTTTTCAACCAAGAGAGATTTTTTAGTCAAGAAAGAAAAACAATTTCAACCAAATTGTTTCTTCGTCATTCGAGTATCAATTCAGCGAAAAAAAACTGAACAAAAAAAGGTGGCATTTTTGAGAAAATTGACTTTTAATATTTACTGAAAAACCACCGCCATTGTGTTCATTCTCAACATTTTGTTAATTTTCCGCCGGATTTCGAAAGAGGACAATTAATCTCGCTAGGGTGAGTAAAGAAAACCTAAATATCTCAATAAGGTCAAAAGTTACAAAGGTTTGCAGACAAACAATTGTATATATTTTTAAAACAACCCTAAAATTTCCAATACTCATTACTTCGCAAAAATTATTTTTTTCTCAAAACTTTAATTGTTCAGTGTTTGTATCCCTTCATTGTACGATAAAAATTCAGAAATTAAATTATTACAAGATTTTGTTGCCAATTTTAATTTTCTTTAACAAGAATATTATTCTTGGTTTTTTTTTTTTATATCAAAGAAAAAATAGATTCTGGTTCTCGAATTTTATCAAAAACGTGAGGATCCGACTCTTCGAAAGGATCGAATTCTATTTGAGAGGGTTTGATTTCCGGCGGTATTTGAGATATCCTCGGTAGTGCACTTGGTGCTGCTTTTATCAAACATGCCTCGATTTTCTCTTTCACAATCTTTTCCTCCGTATTTCCGTCAATTACCTGAGCTGATTCTCCCGCATATTTTTTCAGTTCACCGACATTTTCCTCGTACTCTGAAATCTATCATTCAATTACTTTAATGAATAGTTATAATATATTCTAGGTTTTTTAAATATTAAAAAAACGCTAGATGTGATACTATGCTTGCAAGTGCTCTATGGAACTAAAAAACGTTTCAAAAAAGTATCTTTCTGAAGAAAAAAGTATCCTCAAAAATAAATAAAGAAGTATTCAAAAAGTAGCCTTTTTAAATCAGTCAAAAATTAGTTTTTTGAATGAAATAGTAGTGTAAAAAATACTTTAAACTAAAAAAAGAACGTATTTAACAGGAAAATTTCTTTCATAATTTTTTGTATGTAAATAACTGCGCCGAAGACTGTCACTAACAAGGTGATGAGCAGAGTTGGGATTTTTTCTTAAATCTTATAAATTCCTTACTGAGATTTCATTGGATGACTATCAATTTGCTGAAACATTAATGCCAATGGCGACCCGTTTTCGAAAAAATCGACTTTTTGCCAAATTTTTTTTATGGATTGAAATGTTTATTTCTTAAATTCTCATGTAAAATTATGTGAATACAACATTTTTCTAACGGGAAGGGCAAATTTTAACAAAATACGTCAATTTCCAACCAAATAGTTGAATTTTTAACTAAAAAATGATAATTTTCCAACGAAAGAGATGAATTTCCAACTACAGTGATGAATCTTTGGACAAAAAAATGAATTTTTAGCAAAACATTTCAACTTTCAACCAAAAAGATAAATTTTCAAACAAGAAGATCAATTTTCTACGAGAAAAGACGAATTTTCAACAAAATAAACAAATTTACAAACAAATAGTTCAATTGTCAACCAAAAAAAAAAAGATACATTTGCAACCAAGGAAATGGATTTTTAACAAAGTTGTTCAACTTTAAACGAAGTAGTGGAATTTTCGACAAACAAATTTCAATTTAAAATGAAAAATAGTTTAATTCAACCAAAAAAGTCGAATCATCAACAAAATAGTTGAATCATCAACCGAAACAAATTAATTTTAACCAAACAGTTGAATTTTTAACCACAAAAAAGATGATTGGAAGCGATTTCTACAAAAAGAGATGGAATTTCGAAACTAAAAGACGAAATTTAACAAAACAGTTGAATTTTCAACCAAGAAAGACTTTTCATTCAAGAAAGAAAAACAATTTCAACCAAACTGTTGAAGTTTCAAGCCAAAAAGACGAAGTTTCTACAAGGTAGTTGAATTTTAAACTAAGAAAGATAACTTTATAGTATAACAACAATAACACAACAACCATAAGTTGAGATAACAACCAAGTAGTTAAATTTTCAAACAAGAAGATGAATTTTCTACCAAGAAGATTAATTTTCTACTAAGAAGATTAATTTTCAACCAGCAAGGACGAATTTCCAAAAAAAATACATGAACTTGCAACCAAATAGTTCAATTTTTAACTAAAAAGGATAGTTTTGCAACCGAAAAATTTAAACCAAGTAGTTGAATTTTCGACGAAAAAAGATTTTAATTTCTAACAGAAAATATTTGAATTTAACCAAAAAAGACGAATTTTCAACAAAATAGTTGAACTCTCAACCAAAACATATTAATTTTCAACCAAACAGTTGAATTTTTAACAGAAGAAGATGATTAGAAGAAGTTTCTACCAAACTTTTTCTTTTCTACATTTATCGTACGTTCGTCTGTAATGAGCCGAAAAATCGGGTAATCTCAAAGTCTATTTTTGATCTGTGAACTTTTTGGGTGTTTTTTTTAGTACACAAAAAAAATTTCATGAGAAAATAGATTTTATTTCGATCTTTGAAAAAAAAAAGAAAAGCGATGAAGTTTCAAACCTTAAAGCCAAAATTTAACAAAAGAGTTGAATTTTCAACCAAGAGATTTTTTAGTCAAGAAAGAAAAACAATTTCAACCAAATTGTTGAAATTTCAAGCCATAAAGACAAAGTTTCTACAAAGCAATTGAATTTTCAAGCAGAAAATATAAATTTTCAACAAAAAGTTAATTTTCAACCACATAGATCAATTTCCTATCAAAATAGTTGAATTTTTAACACAAAAAGAGGAATTTTCGACAAAATAGTTGAACTTTCAACCAAAATTCGAATTTTCAACCAAAAATGGTGCCTTTTTACAAAATGGTTAAATTTTCAACAAAATAATTAAATTCTCAACCAAATAATAAGATTTTTAACCGAAAGAGATAGATTTTCAAACCAAAAACACGAAATTCAACTAAAATGATGAATTTCTAACTGTTGAAAATTCAAGAAAAAAACGACGACCCGTTTTCGAAAATAATTGACTCCTTTCAAAATTTTTATTAAATGAATTGAAATGTTCATTTATTACATTTTCATGTAAAAATATATAAATATAACATTATTAACACTTGTTTTCAATATGAAATTTCCTTTTTTCTTGAAAATCCAACTGTTGAAAATTTAACTGTTGAAAATTCAATTTTATGTTTTCTGCAATCTCCAACAATTGAATTCTGTATCAAAAAAAAATGTTGAAAATGTTATATTTACATAATTTACATGAGAATTCAATAAATAAACATTTCAATCCATAACAAAATGTTGAAAAAAAGGCGAATTTTTCGATAACAGATAGCCATGGACAAATAATGTTTTGGCAAATTAAAAGCCATTCAATGAAACCTCAGTAGAGAATTTATGAGATTAAAACAAAATTCCAACAACAACAAAATCCCAACAAAACAAATTCCCAAGAAAGGAATGAACTAGAATTTGCTGATTTCTTTTTTTAGGTAGAGTAATTTCCTTAGGTACACCTTTCTTTCATTTTTTATTTTTTATTTGCGGAAAACTGAAATTTGTTAGTACGATGAATTTTTAAGATTACTTTACTGAAAAAAGTAGCAAAAAAGTAGCCTTGCCTAAAAAAGTATCAAAAAAGTATAAAAGTGTGGACCTTCAAAGCCTGTGCTAGACAGTTTTTTTTGTAGAAGAATAAACACAATTGTGGAATAAAAAAGCTTACATCCTTCTCTATCGCGCTTCGATAATCTTTTGGATGAATTCCTAAAGCCCCACTAATGAGCATTTCAACAGTATTTTTTGAACTTAGATTATGTTCACTTCCTGTAAGTACATTATACCGACGAGCAACTAATCTTTCCCGAAGAGTATAGCCATCAGCATCCACAAAAAACACTCTAAATAATCATAAGTTTCTTAAATTGAGATCCCATCTATTATAATAAAAAATGTTGTTCAGAGTTGACAAAATAATAGAAAATGAATAGAACAAAGTAAATCCTATTGTAAATTTATTTTATCACGTTGAAAACATTTCTTATTTTTAATAAATTGTGATATTAATAGAATTTCAAATTAATATTACCTATTGGGAGGAGTACTTATTTGGTCTAAAAATTTGAAATCCTCAACTGTAATTGGATATCCTGTTAGAACCCATCCTTTCCTCAGACAATCTCTCTGAAGAACTCGTTTCTGCAATAAATAATGTTTTCAACACTGATAATCCAAAAAATTATATAAATTATAATAAATATATATTATTATTAACCTCGACAATCTGAATTCTAATTCCAGAATCAGGTTTCCTGCCCCATTTATGCTCATATTTTCGAACAGTTTCCCCTAAAGGTGTTTGTTGCAAACGAGATTGTTCCATAATGTAATTGAAGTCCACTAAAAATAAATATTTTAATCAATATATATTTTTTTTATCAAAAGGAAATTCAAATTGATTTTTATCTACCATGAATAATATTATATCGCTGAACTAAATATTTGGCAACAGTACGACATCCGGAACCTCGGGAACCAATTAAAGCAATTCGAAAAACAGAAGGAGCTCCGCAATTTTTTTTTACTCTTGCCAAAATCGCACAGTCCCTGCCAAGATCTTCTATTGACCTTCCACCAACTTCTACTTGCTTAAAAAATACAGTATTTATTAGGGATAAATAATGTTAATTGGTTATCATTTTTTAAAATCATAAAATTTATAAAATCTCTAATGATATTTGTCCTTACTATTAACAGATTAGAGTAAGCATTCCTTAAACCACGAATATTTTTGTTATACTTTCTCTCCTCTGAACTTTTAAAACGCTCATATTGACTTTTTAAAGGCGGATGAAATTTATTTACTGCATCACTCAATTCTTCATATTCTGGAGTTATGAATTAAAACACAAAACTTTTTAATTGACAACTCTAAATTTCATATTTATATACCTGTATGTAACTAATATTATTAAACATATAAGAGAATTATATTATACAATCAAAAATATTACCCAACTTAGAGTCAATAATCTCAATTACGTGAGTTGGAATAACACCAACTCGCTGCAAAGTGAGAGCTTCGATTCTTGTTCTTGGAAAATCTTCATGAAATAGAAATTTCAATAAACCAAATTATTGTAATAAAGACCTTTAGCAAATCTGTTTTATAATATCATACAAATACGATATAAATATATTATTTATTTTATATTATTTTAAAAATACTAACCAACAAGTACCCAACCAGAATCGTGAATCATTCCTGTCCTTAGAATTTTCCTCATACTTACAGCAATATCATCAGCATCTTCGCATTTTCCATCCATTTTCTGAAATTATATTCACATGCACTGTCAATAAAACCACACACATTGAATTTTCAGTGTGCAATAATTATTTATTTAATATTACTACTTAATATTCAAGGGGGGCTTGTAATCAGTAAGACTGATAAAAATAATTGTAATTCAATATTTAGCTCAGGAATCTGTGAAAAATATTCGATTATTTGCAGTCTTCAAATGAATTAATAGTCAATGGTCTTCACAAGAATTAAAACACTTTTTCACATATTACCGATTTATGAACTTCACGAATATCATTCAGTGTCACCGGGCGAATACCTAATTCGGTGTGCAGGACTTCAGCCAATTGTAATTTATCTAAACGCAAAAATGTCTATTTTTAGAAAAAATCATATAGTTTGATATCAAACGTATATAAAATTACCGAATTCGGACGGTGCGAGCAAAATAATTCTTGGAACGTCGCGTTTTCGAGCCGCGTGATGGAGACATTGTTTTAAATAAAGTATATGGTCTAATGGTTTTTTAATCACCAATTCGGTTGCCAATTCCTGAAATGTTTTACAGATTTCAATTGAAAAATAGGAATATAATTTGAGACTTAAATTTTTTTTTAAACTCACATGAAAAAGTTCATATATTCTATGTTTTTCCATGTATGGCACAAAATGCGCCGGAATTGTTAAAGGTCTTTTTGAAGCATCCACGGCTCCCAACATTATAGTTTCTTTAAAACGACTTGAATAAAAACGAGAATTAAACTCGGTCTCTGATTTTTTAATCAAATTATAACATAATAGTTAACCTCACATTTGACAATTAATTTCCGTGTCAAAGGAGTGAAGTTCGCAAACATCCGCAAAGTTTCTAAACGAGTCAAGCGTTATTGTTTTAGTGACAATACATTTTTTCAAACAATATAAAATAGTTTTATTGACTTGAAAAAATGTATTTTCTAATTGTAGGATTATTTTGGCCCAGTCAATCATTATTTTAAAGTTGTAAGCAACATATTTTTGTGTTCATATTAAAATCTGATAAATATCAATATGACAACAAGCATTTGGTAATGTCAAATCAGAAAACAAATCAACATAGTAACGACATGGCTTAAAATTTAAATCGCATGCCCATTTAAAACAAGTCCCCCCTTCTTTTGGGGCTCTCCGACATTTAGTCTCTTCTCTAAGTGCGGCGGAGAGACCATTCTGTGAGTTAGAATTTTTCTCATCTAGAAAATTTTTCTGGCAATACAAAAATTGAATTTTTGCTTGATTATATTTTCCATAAACTAAAAGGTTTTTCGCTGAAAGTCGGACAATAATATCTTTTATACTTTTGTTAATTAACTACCTGAATAAATTTGGCCTATCTCTTATTTTATTATTATTATACTAAATATTCAAAATCTGTGATTTTCAAGTTTAATTTTCTGAAAAATTATAATATAGAACTTTTCATTTGAAAATATTTTTCCCGTGTAGCAGGTTATTTTTCAAAGAAGGTAAAATTCTATTATATGTAGACAAAAAGATAGTTTTTTTATTAGACCCTCCCCTTAAAATATCAAATTGTCAACTGTTGAACTAAAAAGTAGATTAAAATGATTTAAAATAGTTTCTCTCTTCCTTTGAAGCTGTTCAGCGTATAGCCTCTTCTTTTTCAAAATGGCGAACCGATTTGTGATTCTGTTTCGTCATTTGATCAATGAGCGTGCAAAACATAAGTGAAGACTCAACCACTGTTTTAATTCTGTCGTTATTAATAGACGACACGTTTTCCATGCAGGTGAAAAATCATATAAGATGTGGTAATTATTTTTAAAAAATACCTTCTGAACTTTCCTTAATATGTAAGAACAAACTCCTGATTTTCAAATTTTAACGAATCCAGTGTAAAATATCGAGTGCTCACGATTTACTTTTAATTGGTCTATGTATATATTATTAACTTCTCTCAAATTTAAAAACACCAGAACATTTATCGTTTTCCAGAATGAAAAGTTTTAAGTCTCCAAAAGTAATTTAAACTAAGAAAACTATTTTGCAACAAAAATTTTGCAATCATCATGATAAGAATAGTATAAATAACAATATTCACCGAGATTCAACATTCAACATTTTCGCGAATCATTAATTTTTCTTTTCTTAAACCTTTTAAGTTTTTATATTCTTTTTTTCGAATGGACTTTTGCCAGAAATAGTTATATTTTCTCGGAATATAGTTTCAAGCAAAATTGATTGAAATATGAATTTAGAAAGATTAAATTGAGATAAAAAAAGTCTATTGGAGAACAAAAGGGACTTACAAAATTGACTCATTATCGCAGCTGATTGCTTGATGTATCTGGGCGTTGTACCAGCTGGAAAAAAGATTAGCATTGATTAATAAGTAGTTGTATGGGTTGATTTAGAATCAATCTATTCAGATTATTAACATTTTTTAAAAGCCATTAACATTACTCGAAATCTTTTCAAATCCTTCATAATATTAAAAAATTCTTTACATTGCCTAAAATCCCAATGAAATCCCATAAAAATTCCATATAATCCTTTAAAATCCATAAAAGTCCCTTAAAATATTTCGAAATCTATTAAAGTCGTTTAAAAGCCATTAAAAATACTCGAAGTCCTTTAAAATACTTTATGATATTCACGAATACTTTGAAATTCCGCTAAACCTTTAAAAATCCTTCAAATCGCTTGAAATCTTTAAACTTCCATAAGAAGCCTTCAAATCCGTGGAAATCCCTTAAAATTTCTGAAATTCGGTTAAAATCCTTAGAATATTTCAAAATATCAAGAGATCTCTTGAAATCACTTCAAAATTCGTTGAAATCCTCAAAATTTCGAGAAATATTTGGAAGTATTACGAGATCGCTTAAAATCTTTGAAATCCCTTAAAATATCGTAAAATCCATTAAAATCTTTCAAACGCTATTGAAATTCCTCGAACTCCCTTAAAATCCTTTATAATATTCGAAAATTTTTGAAATTTTTGAGATGTCATGCGAGGCTTCGAAATCCCCATCAGAATTCACAATCGGTTGAAATCCTTGAAAATCTGTGAAATATTTCGCAATAATACGAAATCCCTTGAAATCTTTGAATTTTATTATTATTATACCATTAAGCCAATTCCCTTCCAGGGTAAACGTAACTCCTTCGGTTCTAGCCTCGTTACTCGTATGCTACCGTGGATCAAGGACTATATATGGTATGGGTAAGAAAGGGATGTATGAGAGAAGGGATAGATTTAGATCAATCTGGAACTCGCGTATTGTTCATTCAAATGACACACTCGTCCCATAACAGCTCTCCGACACGGGTCAGTGATTAATCTCTCTAGCAATCACACATTCCAACCATTCTTTCTTCGGTCTACCTCTGGGTACGCTAGCACTCACTTTACCTAAATATACTTGATGCGTTAAACGTTCTTCACTCATTCTCTCAACATGACCAAACCATCTCAACAAATTTTGTTCACTCTTGTCAAACAATGTTTCTCCTACGCCACATTCTTTGAGAACCCACTCATTACTAACATTGTCCATTAGCGTTTTACCGCACATATTCCGCAGGAACTGCATTCCAACCGCGTTCAGTTTGCTCTTATCATTTTCTTGAAACGTCCAGGTCTCGCTACCATACAACACTGTGGGTGCAAGCACAGAGTTATATA